>JAUMHQ010050967.1:0-18012 GCA_032361165.1 Enteromius paludinosus | reverse complement strand
GATGGGCACCAAACCTTTCAAAGTAAAAAAAACATTCACAGACAAATCCAGATTACACCCTGTGGCTCGTGACGATATATTGATGTCTTAAGACATGAAACGATCGTTTTTTGTGAGAAAATGAACAGTATTTATATCATTTTTTACCTTTGATAGACAACCATGTCCAAACCCCGGAACTGATCTGTTGTGAACTCGCGCTTTGGATACACAAATGCTAGATATGCAAACGCCAGAAGTGATCTGTTGTGAACTCGCGCTTTGGATACGCAAGTGCCAGATATGCAAACGCCAGAAGTGATCTGTTGGGAACTCGCGCTTTGGATACGCAAATGCCAGATATGCAAACGCCGGACGTGATCTGTTGTGAACAGCGTTTGCATATCCTACGCCAAAGCCCGAGACGGTTTGGACATGGTTGTCTATCAGAAGTAAAAAAGTGATATAGATCCTGTTCAGTTTCTCACAAAAAACTATCGTTTCGTCTCTTAAGACAGCAATGTATCGTCACGAGCCACAGGGTGTAATTTGGATTTGTCTGTGAATGTTTTTTTTTTACTTTAAAGGTTTGGTGCCCATACACTTCCATTAAATGACTACCAGACTGTCAAATCTTTGTTTGTGTTCTGCTGAGGAAACAAAGTCTCCTACATCTTGGATGCCCTAGGGGGAAGCAAATAAACATCTAATTTTCATTTTTGGGTGAACTATCCCTTTAAAGACATTTGCAATCTCTCCTTTAAAATCACATAAAAATGCCACTACAACTTTATAACCATCCCATCAGAAAATGTAACCATTAAAAACCTGACAAATGACAAAAGCTTTGAGAAGCTCAAATATTGACAAATATGACTAAATGATACTTACTCAGGTTTCCATAAAGCCTGGGGGTTATGGTGGACATTGGCTGCTGTTCTTTCTTTATTTTTAATTCCAATTTCTATGCGTTTATCTAAAGAGAGACAATTGTAAATAATTACTAAACTGACAGACTGTAGATGGGTATAAAATAATCTTTACAAACAGTGCACTACCACTCAAAAACGTAGGGTTTGTAAATTTTTTTCTAAAGAACAACCACCAACATTTTTTTACTGACCCCAATATTTTGAGCAGTAACGTATGTCTGTCAACTTATTTAGCAGATCACAGAGACACATGGGGACAGCGAGATCACACTCACCCATTCCGTCGCTGTCAATCCATGAACTCAGGCTGTTGCTGTGTATGTCATCAATACCCATAAAGGAAACCCTGCCAACCTGAGCAAACAGTGAGCAAAACAAGACACTACGCATGAAACTAAGACTGTATACACAAAGCATGTATTTGCAAGTGCTTTTTAGTGATTACATGAACATACCTCTGTAAAGGCTTTCTGCTTTTCATGCTCTGCCTTTCTGTGGTATCTTGATCGGAACAGCCCTGTAATCCCTGCAAAAGTCTTCTTGACAACCCTGATGATCACATCTGTAAAATAAGGATTAAAAAGGAATATGAATCTTGATGGTAGGTGACTGAGAAAGGTCAGTTTTTTTTGCTCATCTAAATATTTACCATGTCTTGCTCTCTTGACCTCTGGATATTCGGTCACACAATCAGCGGAGTACACACTGCAAGCCGCGAGAAAAGGAAATGTCGTCAGTGCATCGGATGCATCAAAGATAATACAAGTAAAAAATTATTCACCCTCAGGCCATCAAACATGTAGAAGAAAATTAACGTTACATCACTTGTTTACCAATGGAACCTCTGCAGTGAATGGGTGCAATCAGAATGAGTGTCTAAACAGCTCATAAAAACATGACAATCACTCCAGTCAGAAAAGCTGCGTGTTCGTAAGAAATAAAGTACACCATTAAAACATTTTAACTATTGCTTCTAGCAAAAATATGAGTCCTCTATTCATAATACTCCTCTCTTCAGTGGAAAGAGTCATTTTTGTCTGAATCAACAGAGAAACATTCATAGATTTTAATTAAAACAGTTCTAAACAAATATGTTGGTGTATTTTAATTTGAGAGGACAACAACTATTTCACAGCAGGAAGTGCTATTATTGATTTTGTCAGTTCAAAGTTACAATGCTTTGATGATTTGTTAATTACAAACACACAGCTTTTCAGTAAATAAATGAATACAGTAAATAAATATACTACAAAAAAATAACTAGCAATAAAATAAAATAGAATAAAAAAGAAAATAGAAATAGAATAGGGGAGTAATTAATGCTAATCTCTTCCAGTGTCATTTAGATGGTCTTAAGGGTGAGGAAATTGTTTTAGAAAGTTTTAAATATACGCCTTTAAAATAAAAGCAGTAAATAAAAATAAAAATAATCACATGGCCTTAAAGAAAAAATATATATGTAGCTGCCTTAATGTTGCTATATTGTGCAGAAAAACAACAAGCAAGGATCTAATGCTATGATCTATTTATTGTCAACTTTAATAATTCCAATAACAACAAACATTTGTAAATTAACTTTACGTTCAACATCACCCTAATAATTGAATGGCTAAGATGGTTATTTTTTGCTAAAGGTATGTTGTCTATTGACGGATTGTGTACATTAGACCGATTTCTGCAAATGCAAAATACTACACTGCCTATTGTTCATGCAAATGAACAACAAACAAAGTGACACAAGGCACTCGGTATTGCTCTAAATAGAAACCAAAGTAATTAGGTTTATTCAGAGACGAGGAATACAAAAAGGCTAATATCACACCTTTGATAGTTGCGTTTGGCGGGCCTGCTGTTGTCCAGCCGCTGCGTGTCTGTGCCCGCGGCTCGCGCTACACCGTTAGCGTGCTCACTAGGCCAGGCTGCGGATTTCTCACCAGAAAAAGGCACGAAGAGCGACGATAATCCGTCAACTATCCATTCATACATCACAAACCACCACGATGAATAAGACTCTCCTTCGTTGGTTAGTGCCAGGTCTATACGGAAGAGTTTGAAAAACGACAAATGGACCCAATCGTGTTTCAGTAGCCTTCCGTACGGCTGTACGTTTACTGCGTCACTGATTTGTCAACTGCAACACCGCAGCACCTCTCGTCGGATAAGCCCGCCCACTCTCCAACTGCACTGAGATTGACGTTCTTTTACACCTCCGATCAAGGCGCTGCAGAGCAGCAAATATTAACCGTCCGTCCCAATGTGCATATTATCCACCCTATCTGCCCTAAATATTATTGAATGTTACTAATATCCTAGAGAATTTAGGATGGATATTATGCACATTGGGACGCACGCAGTCATTTAGAATTATGTCTTCAGTGCAAGAAACGGTTAATAAAAAATAATGTTTTATTAAAAATGACACACAATGTAATTATTTACGCTTTATAGGTATATATTCCGTGAATGTTGATTTTGAACTATTGGTATATATATGAGTAAAGTGACTAGTTTTTTGGCGGGATAAATCATGCAACCAATCAGATGCGCGACTGAGGATCACGTGTCGTAAGGGGAGTGGGTGTGCTTGTACTTGTGGAATGTTCTATATTTGTTTAAGGATTGCAAAGAATTTCAAACAGCATTACTTGACATGACATACTGTCAGTTTTAGCTTCAGCTAAGCTTTATGTTGCGCAAGACAGTATTACACAATGTACTACTGCCTGTTTATATATAGCATGACGAGTGACTGCATGGGTCTGCTGTATGGCGAAACAGCCGCTACAACTACACATGTGACTTTTTAAAAACATTTTTATTAAACTGACAATTTGAAATATCACTAAAATTATAACATTTAATCCTTTAGTCAATCAAACTAAAAATCACAAAAAACCCTACAAATAACAAAATAATGTAACTCTATTAATTTAATGTCCGACATCCATTTCTATGTAACATCTGTCTTTGAAGGTGAAGGGGTCTGACTGCCATTGGCAACTCATCTGGAAACGCCAAAGCTATCAACAACAACAAAAATAACAAAAGTTAGGAGCACTTCTAATATATTACAAAATATGTAATACATAATATTAGTGAACAAGATAATACATTTACTGTATGCTTCATAGTCCAAGTGGTGTCCTGGAGTTCTCTGCATCAATTCTTCAAGGCAAAACAAGTTAACATGAAAATATTATGACTGTATGATTCACAATGACTGATATGTTTTAAACATTGAAATGTAGAACAAACAATCATGAGTTAAGATAATTATGTAGTGATTTGTTTATTTTTATTTTAAAAAACATCAGTACTGTACAGTATGTGTAAGATCTCACTGTAGAATCTCATGTATAAATGAACAACATTTGTGAACAACACTAGTTTTAAAAAAATAATTAAGTTCAGTTGAGGTTTTGCTATAAATTAGAGACAAGAATTATCAAAGCAGCTGGTATAAAATAATTTCTGATTCATTTTTAAATGTATAACTAAAATGAAACAATGTTTCAAAATGAATTTGATTCACATTGTTACATTGCTGACTCTTACATGTTTAAGGGGGGTAGATTGACAGGACCAATCAGAGGTTGCACTGTTGGCTGATGAGACCCGGCTTGTCCTGCTGGCATCAAAGAGGGCCAAAAAGAGTTGCCAATTGGAGGAAGAGGTGGTATGTGGGAGCCATAATGATGGTGATAATGGACAACCCCTCCTCTCATTGTTGAATGCTGAAGGTCCTAAACAACATCAAACTTTGCATTTTAACGTATAACTACATATTGTGGAATATCAACATTGTTTAAACAGAATACAACATCTCTAGATGTTTACCTGCCCTAAATGTGAGGCTAGAGGTGTGATTTGACTGTTGGTTCCTCCTGGGTACATGGCCATTTGCGGGAGAGCCTTCAGCATCATATTGTGCATGATGATCTGGTGCATCTGTGCATTTTGCATTAGCATCAGCTCCACCATGTCTGTCATTCAGAATAATGAAGAAGAGAACCTTTGGCCTAGCATAAATCAGTTTAAACTTCATTTATTACTTTATTCTTATCAGCTACTGCATGCAAATTCTTATTAAAATTTATAGTATTTATTTAATGCATTAATGTATTTTATAGTATTTAATTAATATTATATGTAATATATATACTGTTTATATATATTAGTTCTGTCAAACAATTATTTGCAATTAATCGCATCCAAAATAATAGTTTTTGTTTACATAAAATATTTTAGTGTGGTGTGTATATTTATTTTATATCTATAAAGACACACACATACAGCAAATATTTTGGAAATATTTATAGGTATGTATTTATATTCATATAATTTATATTTCATTCATAAATGTAACATATTTTTCTTAAATATGCACATGCATGTGTGTGCATATAAATATACATACTAAATATACACAGTGCACACAAACATATATCATGTAAACTTTTTTTTTTTTTTTTTTTTGGATGTGATTAATCGTTTGACAGCACTAATATGTGTGTTTATGATTATATTTGTATCTATGACTTCAGTTATGGAGTCTTCAGTCACCTGATCCTTCAGAAATATATTATACTTGCATTTTTCAGGATTCTTTGATGAACAGAAATCTTACATTTCTAACATTATAAAATGTCTTTACTGTTACTTTTGATCTATTTGTCCTTGTCTTGTAATGCTTCTAATAAATTGCTTTTGTGTCTATACAATATCTTTTTTTCAGCTTTTGATGTATACCTTCTTTAACACTTCCTGATCTGTAGGGAAAGGTTTGTGGAGGAGGGATTTGTGCTATGAGAGGCTGTTGCTGTGGTAACTGCTGGATAATGGTGGCTGGCTGTTGAGGAACCTTGTGGAAGGAGAAATAAGTTATAAGAAGAGTGCCAGCAACAAGCATCGCAACAGACTCATACACACACCAATTGTTTATGCACCTGTATATTTTGGAACAGCTATGAAGCCATTTAACTGAACTGGAATAGTAAATGCAAATATTCTGTGTATGATTAAACCGGTATAAATAAACGTGAGAAAAGTTTTCATACAGTGTGTTGAATGATTTGAGGGGGCTGAGGAGCAGGAGGAGGGAGAGGAGCAGGTGGAGGTGCATTTTGCTGGATATGGATGGGAGGCACAGGTCGGACTGGCCCAAGAAGAGGTTGATAATGATATTGCCTAGATCCACCCCATGTGTGAGGCCTTCCAAGATCCTCCATCATATACTGTTCCTGATGCATGCATATAAACATACTCAAATGCACACTGATATTTGTGATTTACACAATAAAATATATCCACTGGCTATTACATGACACTTTTTACATGATCATTATTACATGATAATCTTTATGTGCAAAGATTTTAATATCATGTCTGAAACATACCCTCAGTCTCTTTAGGAGGTTTCTCTTTCGTCTCAGAGCGCTGTGTAATGCATCTGCCTGCCTATCATAACTTCCTGTGGAATCAAAATATTAGACATTAGTCACATATGTTGTATTTTGCATGTTTGGCAAAGCTTGACTGTTTTTGTTTTTATTCCATGATAGGTGTTATTTAGGTGTGGTATAAACCAAGGACTACTATAGGAAACAGGCATTCTTTCCAGCATCTTTTTTTTCCAGGACAGAATTTCAGCCAGAGACGCAAAAAACAAATAATTTCAATCATGTATATTGTACCTAAACTACTCTCAAAATTCTATAAAACAACAGTGGAGTTCACAAAAATTACTACTGTCTGGTTACTTGTGGAAAACGCTGAACCTTCTCGTTCAATGTTGTCATTTCTCTCATTCTCCAGTCTCTAAAAAGGAGCAAACAGATGATATAATACTTCTTTTAATTGACAAGTTTGGTCTTATGATAGTATGTTGTCAACGAAAAAGAAAGAATAGCCTATATAATGTTAGTTATGTAGAACTGAGAAAAATCATAGTAAAACAACTTACCTTTTCCAACATTTTCAATCTGAGCCTTGTCATTTGGTCAACCACTGGGTCTGCCATTTTAAAAACTTATACAGATACGTTATTTAATTATTGTCCATGTTTGCTGTAGAAGGGAGTCCGTTGTCAAAACATATCTGTGTTGCAGAGTTCTTTGCCCAACCTTCAAGTTGCTAAGTTACATTAGAAATCCAGACAAGAGTCTCTTTTGTTCTGGTGGACTCATAGCATTCCAATAATAATAATAAATGTACAAACATATTGTTTATAGTTTTAGATTAAATATTTAGAATTTGTGTTTTAGGAAAACCTCAAAATGTAAGCATAGAACGGTCATGGAAACCTTTATAACTATTATTTTATGTGTTTTGTGCATTTATAAATGTATAGCATTTATACATTATAAATGCATTTATAATATAGCATTTATTTGCAGTTTCAACAAAAAAAAAATTAATAATGGATAAAATAATTATTATACTCATTACATTTTTGCGGAATTGACATTTCTAAATAATTATATATATAGGCCTATATTTTATTTAATACATTTATTCTCCAAAGAAAAGGTATTGATTATATATTATAATAATATTATATGTATATATCATAATCTCTTTATTATTTCTTACATATAATATTATGTTATCAACGTGTATTCCCTTTTAATTGGCATAACATTTACAATTTATGAAATTTGGCATTTTATTATTAGTGAAGAAAACAACTAACCGTTGTAACTGGTTAATCTTATTCACCCGGGCTTTTACCCGCGTCTTTCATTTGTCAATCACAAGCAGTAAGCGAAACACAACTACCACAACAAATACACAGCCTGCGTATGATGTCATTTCTCTCTATCCTGCCCCTCAATAGGCTCCAGAAGTTGTCAATCAAAGGTTCATGCTTGCACGCGCTATCTAATTGGTCACTCAGGCCCAATGCATTTGAAGGAGGGCGTTTTGAAAAGAACAGGCGTATTTCTGCAACAAGAAACGTCATTGGCTGGCAAGTTCACATTCTTTGTTCTAATAGGTTCTCGCAGACTGTCAATCCGATAAGGGCGGGGACAAACACACTTCGCGGCCATGTTGAAATTACACTGACAGTTACTCCTTAGGAAAATCTCTGAACTCTCAAAACATTGAGAAAAATTCGTTTGAGGAGTTTTAAAGAAAAGCTATTTCAGTCTGACTGGCGACCCCTCGAGTGTTTCTTTCATTCCCATGAAATTCCTTGATCCAGGAAATGGATGAGGATGAAAAGCAGAGAAAATTAAAGGCCGGACGAGAAAAGGTAAGCGCTAATATTAGAGTAACTTTACATTGACTAGTAGTAAATTTCAGTATTGTTTTGTTATTCTGTATGTCTGTAACTACATCAACTATCACCATTTGTTTAGGTGTTTTTTTCTTGCTTTTATTTGGGATGCACTTGTGTTCCGGGCAGTCACAGATGTCACAGTCCCTCCCATTGTTCTTGGTGCACAATGCCTTTTATAAAACTTGTTAGTATGAGGAACGACTCAGCCCAACTCAATTAATAAGTGTATCTGTGCCTAATCTTATCATAATTAAGTGTGCTTAGTACACTATTAATACCATGCCATAGTAAATAACAGACAAAACGAGGCTTGAACTTCAAATTTCAAAGTGCACGTCGTTCATTTGGACTGGTTCTGAAAATCACAACGGTCTTCTTCTGCTGGAACGTGTGTGTGTGTGTGTGTGTGTGTGTTTTAAACGTTAATATGTAGCTTTGGGCATTTGTTTGATTTGAGTTTAGAATTGGGGTAGGGTAAATGTGTGTTGGCTTTGCAGCCAAAAAAACTTATTTTGTGCTTATGAGGCTGTCTTATGTTGCAAATAAAGTTATATTTGCTTAGGGGAATCTGATACAGTTCTGTCTCTAGGCAGGGTCAGTGCAGCTCACAGGTATCTGCAGTATATATTTAGCTCAAGAGAGCTTTTACGGGAACTGCACTTTATCCGCGATGAGAGGAAAACAGAAATAAAGTGGCATCTTTTCGTTTGTGAGGTGTTTCTTTACCTTCCTCGTTTGAAAGGAGAAGCGCTTCAAATGATGTAAACAACACGAGGTTGCTGAATTTAACTAGATACTTTCTCATTGTTGGATGAAATTATTCAGCCGGCAGAATGAGACTGCCTGTTATTTATAAAGAGACCTGCAGGAGGCACTACACGATTGAAACATCCATCATTTGTTTTAATCATATATTGTATTTATTTTATGTGAATCAAACAAGTTTACTTTTACTGTAAGAAAATAAATAAATAAATCCCTGTTGTCTCTTTGCATTGACAACATTTTAAACATTGAAACATTATGTTTTGTTTATAATATATTTATCTCTAATATGAGCCAAACTATTAAGTCACTGTGTGAATTTCAACAAATCCTTATATATATAGCATGCACTTGCTAGTCTGCGTCATTGTATCCATACTTGTCAAACCCTGTTTTTCATCTTGTAGCTTTAGCCACATGAAATGCATTAATATTCAAGCATTTAACATTAGTTCATGGTATGTGTCTGTATTTTTGTTTGGTTGTTAGGTTAATTTAGCTTAAAGATTAACATGTTCTAGAGTGGCTAGCTTGTTGCCATGGCTTTTGTTAACTGCCCATAGCACAGCTTTTTTTTCTCACATCACAAATGTTCTTTTAAAGTAAGTCTTCATTATATTTATATTTGGATATGCACACCATTTTAGTGACCACTGGATATTGAATGATGTAGCCTGAATATTTTATATTTTATGTCGCATTTCTCGATGCTGTTTGTGGCTGGTGGTCCCCCAGGCTCTCTTCATATCAACATCTTATGTGATTTGACAGTCAGTGGGAGAAGCACAAACTGATTCCCTACATGTTTATGAAAGCAGGTCAGATGTAATCCAGTTGAATTGCCTGCTCCTCTGTGTGTGTGTGTGTGTGTGTGTGTGTGTGTTTTTATTTTATTATTATTTTTTTTCCCTCCAGGAATATTCATACTCAGATCTGGGTTAGAGGGTTAGTCCAGATAGCAGCTTCAAGTTAGGTCACAGTATGCATGCTTATATGAAACGTTTACGTGTATTTGCTCCTCCTCTTTATTTTTTCCCCCTTCATTTGGTTTTCAATGGGTTTTTCAAAGCACACCATTTGAATTGGTGGTTTTCATAGAGCTGCCCAGAAATCATATGGTGTTCTGTTTGGTTGATGGATTGCTGTCATGTGACTAATTTAACAGCCTTAGGGGTTATGCTTATGTTTGTTCATAGAAGCACCATTGTCATATTTGGCTCAGCAGGGCTCATTTGAGTGAGTGTTTCAAGCCTCACCATGTTTCCATGCTTGACGATCAGGGAGTCTCCAAAAAACTAAGAGGAGATGAAGAGCACATCGTTTTGGATATCAGCTTTTTTTATGTGGTCTTACATTATGGACTAAACCAACCCTTGAGATGAAGATGAATTTGTCTTATTTTTTATTTACATTTTTTTTTTGTCTTGCTGGAGATGCATCTGTTTGTCTGTTGACATGGCTTATATTTTAAGTCCAGCACAATGCTGATTCTGTGTACCTGCTATCTCATCCTGATGTATGTGTCCCTCTACCTGTCTCTCAACCTTTGGCGCAGCTTGCTCACTTTAGACAACGCCGGGCAAAAAGCGAAAGCTCGAGCACGCAGAAAAAGACGTCGAAGAGGAAGGGCCAGACTGTCCAAACGAGTGAACGGTCAGCACAAGAGCGTCACTTAGAGGAAACGCAGACGGACGATAGTCATGGAGAGATCAACAAGAAACTCTCAGAGGTTTGCTTTTGATTTTGAAGGGGCTATATGTTAAAACTTTCACGTCTCAATCACTTTTAGGTCAATGTGGGAACAGCTTGTAACAATTTGAATGCCAATAAATAGATGTTTGTTTCAAGGAGTTGGGACATCTTTACCAGGGAAAATCGAGTTTACATGCATGTCTGAAAGACTGATGTATTAAACTCTCATACGATGTTTAGGTTAATGCTAAAAGAGCTGTTATTTAAATTGTAATGTCAATATATCACGCCAAGAAAAGGGATTAATTGCCAGATAGTCCGTAGTCTCAAGTATACTACTATAAAACTATAACAATTTTAATTACCTCATCTATTAACACAATGTTGCTGAATTTTGGAGCTTGTGTTAATCTATATTGTTATGATCAGATGCTTTCTTAACCACTGTTTTCTCGCTGCTGTTACTTTTGATGTTTACTTTTAGGAAAGCGCACAAGTACATACTTGCATATTAAGAGACTTAAAATGTATTTCTAACAGTCATGGCCATGCAAAAAGGAGAAAGCTCTATAGATGAAAATTGGGTTTAGTTTTATCAAGGTTCCTAAACTCTAAAACTATATATTTTTTTAATTGTTATAGAGATGTAGAAACGGTCATCATATACTGAAATATACCACACAAGTTTTTATTAGTGTATTTATTGATATGGCCTCTTTTAAGAAGTGTCAGTTTACGCTTTCACTTCACTGACTTTGAGGGCTTTGATACTTTGGTTATGTGACATTTTTCTAAAGAGCATAATGTCTGTAATAACCAATGTACTATATTATGTACTTTTCCAGTCATTTGAGTCAGAATATAAATTCAAGTGAACACTGAAAAACATGTTATTTAGAACTGCAGTTTCACATTCAAATAGCATTTGCACACCAATATAGAAAATTTCAAATCTATAGCATGTATATTTGTATTCCCCATCTGAAAATAGGTCATTTAGCATGACATGGCTAAGGGCATTGTAGTCATGGTAACTGCAGAAAATATGCATGTTTGTCTGAATGTTTAGGCATCACTCAGACCTGATGGCACAGACAGCAGTGTTTCAGAGGTCCATCAGTGCAGCAGACAGGATGATGAAACTGATTCCCAGGAACAGAGGTCCTCTTCTGGGTCTCTGGAAGAGTCAGAGCTGCCTGATCAGACAGAGGTTGAACTTGGTGAAATGATTATAGTTGCACATACTGGCAAAGAGCAACTGAAGGTAAACGAGGAATACACAAGACAGATCTTACATTTGCAGTCATTTAACCATTGCATTCATGCATGTTTTGTACATTTCAGTCCATCCAGACATTCAGAAGCAAACCATTTTTAGCATATATACTATAATATAATATATATGTATATATGCATCTTTGCTCAGATGATACTGTTTTGAAAGATACACTTGGAATTTGAAGTGTGTGTCTGTGTGCAGCAATGCTTTTTTTCATGATACAGTCATTATCCTGAAATAGAACAGAGAATGATTCTCCCCAAACCGGCTTACATCTGTTCGTTTGAATGGATTAATTCGTGGTGATGGTTATGCACAAATCTAGAAACCTGAGGCAGAGTTCTGCTTTCTGGAGTGTAGTGATTACCATAATTAGTTTGCTTGAATTTTAGATCATTCTTTAAAAAAAATAAAAATAAAAAAAAAAAGCTTTGTGATGGTGCAGAGGGAAAGAAAGAACCAATTAAATTTCATGGATGAGGTTAAATGCATCCTCATTTCATGTGTTCATTCCACTCATGGATTTAAGGCTTATAATTTCTTGCTAGATTTTTAGGTGTCAAAAAGTGTGGGCGCTTATTCTGT
Source organism: Enteromius paludinosus (assembly GCA_032361165.1). Taxonomy (NCBI): domain Eukaryota; kingdom Metazoa; phylum Chordata; class Actinopteri; order Cypriniformes; family Cyprinidae; genus Enteromius; species Enteromius paludinosus. Next base: position 5,498 of record JAUMHQ010050967.1, on the reverse strand, counting down.
ATAATGTAACTTGTTGACTAGAGTCCAAATATAAAATACAGTTTTTGTGAATGTTATTTAGAGATGCGTTAAGTATACTGTTGAAATTACTTAATTCTTTACACAGCAATTACAGGCTGCAGTAGAGAAACGGAATGAGATCATATCACAGCTCAGTAAGAATCTGCAGATGGCGCTGCAGAGCAGAGACCAGGTGCAACTGGAGGCACAGGAGCTCACTGGTCAGATTCAAGCACTACAACAACAACTACAGCAGGTAAAGTTCATACATTTATACAAAAAAAGTCCCTGGCACCAATTCATTCAAACAGAACATATTTAAGATTAAATGGAGTACTTTTATAACGGAGTGATTGTCAGAATAGTGATCTTGAAAATGTTTATTGTTTGGAAAGAACAAAATAGAAAAATGCTGGGCTCTCTTAAACATGACAATTGATAACTGATGTTGACTTGTGCTAATTGTACCCCCTTTTTTCTGAATATGGACAGTCTGACATGTCTTGGTTTCCCTAATGGTCAAATGAACCATTGGTTTCCCTAATGGTCAAATGAACTTTTTTTCTTAGTCCCCAATGTGGATTGTTTTTGATCTTGTAGTTCATTATTAAACACCACACTGTAAGAGTTTAAATGCATGTAATGTAATGTAATGTAATGCTACTTGCAGGCTAAAGAATATCTACGTAGTAAAAGTCAAGGGTGTGTGGATCTGACACAGGCTGTTCAGAATCAGCTGCATGTACAATTGGAGGAATCGCAACAGGTTAGGACACGTGTCTTTTTAAGTTAAGCTTATAATTTGAAGCAAAATAGGCACACTTTGTCTTATCGATGTGTATTTGTTTCATAGATGACCAAGGAACAACAGTGCCTCTTGGCCCAAAAAGAAACGGAGATCACAGACCTACAACAGAAATTGTGTTTAATGGAAAAATCCCTCTCTCAGCTTCAACATGCCTTGACCCATAGAAGTGCTGATCATAAGGATCTAAGACTTGACGAAAATGGTGGATTAGATTTTTCCGCTATTAGCTCTCTGTTCCTTGATAATGGTCCTGACTCAAACTCTGAGGCTTTAGTGCAAAGCCTTAGAGCTGAGCTAGAGGAAGAACAGAAGAACAGACAGCGAGTTCAAGAACAGGTGGAAGCATTTCAGAAAAGAGTACAGAGTCTGGAGAATGAGAAGGCCCTGGTGGAAGCTAATCTGGCTGCTGTTAATGAAACAAAAGCCCAAGAAGCCCAGAGATATAAAGCAGAGAAAGATGAACTGAACCAACAAATGGCTAGACTAGATAACCTTGTGAAGGAGCTTCAGCAGCATCTTCATGAAGAGGAGGAGACAGGACGACATATGCGTTCCAAATATGAAGCTGATATTTCCAATTATGATCTCAGGCTTCAGACTCTGGAGGAGGAAAGGGAATTGAATGTAGCCCAGCTAACTGAAGCTCATGAAGGTGCCCTTAGTCGCCTGCAGAAGGAGCACTCTGACGAGATCCATCACATTCAAGAGCTGCTAAACCAGGCCCAAAGTCAACATAGTAATTCTCATCATAATGTTTCCAAAGACTTTGGTGCAGATGTACCCTGGAACAAAGACTTCAAAGAGCACTATAATGAAGAAACAGCCACTGAGAATGCTGTCAGGGACAACTATAGTTTTGACATCTCTGCAGGGGGTTTCCAGGATGTTCTTATGGAGCGTTACTTGGCCTCTGAAGGACCTCAAGATAGCTCATTAATTGAAGGGAGTGTGGAGGAGCATAGCCAAATAGAAACCTCTGAGACATCCAGGTTTGAGCTAGACGCTGAGGTTATATTTCATGCTTCAGATGTTCTCAACTATGTCACGTCTGAAGGTGATAAGTCTGTGCCAGAACTGTCTGTTGTTCAGGGCACTGAATTTCCCCAACCTGATGAGATGTCCTTTACTGATGCCCAGTGGCAGAACTCAACCTCTGTCATCGAAGAACTGAATGAGAGCTCGGTCAGTATGGACCTGGCTAAAGAACTTCTGATCCAGCAGTGCCAAGACCTGTCACAGCAGTTAGAAGAACAGGAACGACAGCTTGAGGTTCTTCAAGAGGAGGTTCGGCACTCTGCTGAAGAAGTTGAGGAGGCACGGAAGCATTGGAGCAAAGCTTCAGAGGAGCTGGAGGAAGCTAAGTGGGAGTTGGAGAGGGAACGCGAGAAAAGAATTCAGTATGAGGAAGTTATATGCCAAAAAACACATGAAGAAGATAACCTCAAGAACATACTGAGTCACCTGCAGATCCAGAAACGGATGCAGCATCAGGACAATGAAAGATTAACACCCGACAACGCTGGTTCCAATAAAACCTCAATCTTTTTATCTGTAGAGGAGATTTTAAAGGAACTACAGGAGGAAAATGCCCAATTGGTGCTAAAGCTCAAAAGTCAGGAGCACCTAGTGAATGTTGTCCAAGAACAGAAATCAACTCATAACTCTATACAAAGTGAGCTTTCCTCTTTGCAAGCTCAGAGAGATGAGTTTCTTCTTCAGCTGGAGCAACAAAAAGAAAAACACCAAGCTACTTCAGTGCTGCTTGGTCAAAGGACCTTGCAGGTGGACCAAGCCAATAGTGAGCTGCAGCAGCTAAAAGCTGAAGTAGAGGAGAAAGATAAACAGTTGCAGAATTTGGAGAAAGAAAAGACAGACCTGGAGTCTAAACTAATGTGCCTTAAAGAGAACCTCTCCAACATGGAAGAGGAGAAAGCTACTCTTGAAAGACGTCTCCAAGCTTTGGAGGACCAAGCCAAGAGCATGGAGAAGGCTCTTGAATCCGAGCTGAAGAACTTTGAGGTTAAAAACTCAAAATATATTTGGAAATATAGCATATTCAGTGAACAAGCTATAGTATAAAATTAATTGAGAGTAAACAAATGCATACATTTGTGTACTCTGTTTTCAGAATGTCGAAAAACTGGAGCATTTTATGTATACAATCCACAAATGTGGTCCTCCAACTAACTCGTATTTGTCTCTCTAGCACCAAATTGAATTAAAGGATGCAGAGCTCAACAAGTTTAAGGAAGCACAAGAGAAGGCAGAAGAGGAAAACATGGAGAAGGAGAGTGCCGTAATGAAAGAACTCGTCATAGTCAAACAGGATCTGGAAGAAAGACAGAAGCAACATGAGGAGGAGAAGAAAATTCTGGAAGAGAAACGTCAGAAAGAGGTGAGAACCAGGTTGTGACAGTGTCTATGGAAGAACGTCCATTTAAAAGGATAACAAGACATTGAGGGAAGATAATTGAAAAGTTGCATGAAATTATGCATACTGTACATAACAGTTGATATCATGTTTTTTTTCTACCTCCAGGTTAAATACTTGAATGTACGTTTTGAGAGGGAACTTTCTGAGCAGTCTGCTCGTCTAGAAGATGAGCAGAAGAGGCAGATCGGCATGATTAAACAGGTTAAACAACCGATTACCTAAATGTGACCACACGTCAATGGATCATATGAATCTCTTAATTCATTTACTCTGGTCTTTATCCTAGGTTTATGAACGAGAACATGAGAGAGAGCTGACAGAGCTGGCTGCCCAACATAGTGAAGAAATTGGCAGACTCAAAGATGAGCTCTCCAGGGAGCTGCAAGATGGACTGGAGGCTGCACACCAGGCTGAGCTGCTCCAAACACAAGTACTTGTTTGATCTCAATTTTAATTTTGGTCCTGAGGTATGTTTTGGAATGTCATGCTGATCAATATATAGCATTCAAAAGTTACATTCTGAAAGAAAGAAATTAATACTTTTGCTCAAAAAGGATGCAATAACTTGATCAAAAAAAGTAAACACATTTTTCATTTTTCAAAAGATTCATGTAAATGGAAATGCGTTTTTCTTGGCAGTTGCCTATATTTCTACAGCATTGTTAGCACAGGATCTCAGCAGCTGACTCTGACCTCTGTCTGACAAGAAGCATGTGTGTTGCATTCCTTATAGCAATATGCCATTCTAAACATACCCATATTTTAACTGCTTTCCTTCAGTTATGCCCAAAACACAATTTCACATATTCATATTTGTCTGTTTTACTGTTTATAATCAGAGCCAGCACAACCTGGAGCTTGAAGCTTTACGTCTGAGTTTGACCAACTTGCACACTGCTCAGTTGGAGCTTTCTCAAACCAACATGCAGAAAGATAAGGAAGTAGCCCTTAGCGAGCTGCAGACCATGTTACGAGAGAAATGGGCACAGGAAAGCGCCATGCTGCAGACAAGACAACAGTTTGAGCTGGAGCGAATCCGGGAGCAGAGCCGAGAGCAGGAACAACGAAACCAACAAGTGCACCAGCAAGAGATTGGTGAGGGTTTGGCTTGTTTAATATCAAAATGTTATTCTTTGTATTATTACTTTAGTGCAGTTTAGTAGGATGTTTGTTTTCTCAAAGTATGTGTATGTTCTTTCACAATGTAGATAATCTGAATCGGGAATGGGAGAGGAGAGTTTTGGAAGAGAAGAGCTCAGTGGAACAGTTGCAGGCCTGTAAACTAGAGGTGAACCTCATATTATATTTTATTTTATTCTAAAGGAGAAACATCTTGGCCCACTGAGTGTGCCATGAAATAGGTGTGAAACAGATTTGTACAGTGCAATGTTTTCTTTTCTCCATAGGATCTAAAGGCAGAGTGGCTCTTAGAGGCTGAGAAGGTCAAGACAGAACTCCAGAGTCAATTAAATGATGTCCATCATAAACTAAGTGAGACCCAGGCAGCCCTTACTGAGGCTGAAGTATCCCTCTCAGAGACACAGGGTAGGCTAGAAGACCTGCAGCGTTCCAGGGATCAAGACATTAAGAATCTGGAAAAAGAGCTCCACCAGGCCTTGGCTGACAGAGATGCTGCTGCACGTGAGTGTGTTTAGGGTGTCCATCGCTCTGTTTACTTTGTGGATAGTAATTTTGAGTCATTTGGTCCACGGTGGTCCACAGTAGAGGTCTGCACCCGACAAGACTTCTTGCGGTGCAGGAATAAATTTCAGATTAAAACGCAGAAGCAGTCGGTAACTCTGGTGTAATTTGAACGGGAGCGGACTGTGTTTTTTCGGAAGAGCATATCTGTGATTTCCTCATTCTTATTGAGCACCAGTACTTTTACACATACTGAATGCATGGACCAGTGCTTTTTGCGCGTGCATTTTATTTGCCCAGTCTGTGCGCGCATCAGAGCGGGCTTTACCAACATGAGTAGTGTTGTCAAAAGACCCGGTACTTCGGTACCAAGACGGTACAAAACAATTTGAAATGTTATGGTACCAGGTTTTCTGAAGTACCGGGTAGTACAGCGCAACGGGTCAACCTGGTTCTTGCTGCGCAACCCGAAAGGTGCGCACTGCGCAGTTGCATCGTCTTCATAAAAGCACAGAGAGATGGCGATGTTGGGGTGGGTGATAGGACGATTTTTGATTGTGGATGATAAAAATTACTCCACGATCAGCTTTTTAAGGAATATCGTAGTATCGTGTT
>JAUMHQ010050852.1:0-18057 GCA_032361165.1 Enteromius paludinosus | reverse complement strand
GCTTGAACTACTTCAGTTGTGTGTAATGAATCTAAAATATATGAAAGTCTAATGTTTATCAGTACATTACAGAAAATCATGAACTTTATCACAATATGCTAGTTTTTTTAAAAGGACCTGTATATATATAATAAACACATACAAAAACGATGGACCATGAGGGAATAGTTCACCCAAAAATGACAATTACGTCATATTTTACTCACCCCCAAACAAACTAAGGTGTATGGGGCCTTCTTTTTTTAGACAAAAAAAGAACATTTTAAAAAATGTATCCGGGCTCTCCCAACTTGGGAATGCTGGTGGATAGCTCTGTAAATTGGATATATTTAATGTGATATATATAGTACTGTGATGTAACTAACCTATATGCCTTTGGGGGTTATCACATGTCCTCTGAAGCAGGTTTTTGTCACAAAAATATTTATAGTTTTCAGATTAATGTAAATAACTGACTTCTGTTTTTTTTTTTTTGCAAGAGTGCCAAGTTCTGGCTTCTTGGCTGACCTCTCTACTACGTTTCTGGACCTGGATTGTTTCAGATGTATTGCTGTCTATAGGGGGGTCAGTTTAGATGTCTCTCCAATTTAATCAATTATATCTTAATTTTAGTTCTGAAGATGAACAAAGGTCTTATGGGTTTGGAACGACATGAGGGTGAGTAATTAATGACAGAAATTTTATTTTCAGGTGAACTAACCTTTTAAGTGTTCGACGAATAATTTTTTGTGTGAGGGCCAGTAAAATCTAAACTGCTGGCCAGAAGAAAGTGTTTTTCTTGAACTTTGTCCAATTTAATCACTTCAAAGATTTACTTCTAGCTAGTGCATCCTGCTATTACTGTCAAACGTAAGAATCAGGGATATCATGCGCTATATGTGCATCTTGTAAACCCACCTACACAAGCACCATTAACTACAAAGGTACAGAGATTGAAACATGTTTCATCCAGGTCAATTATGAGCACGAGAGCACCCTGCAGTTACATAACAGCTGAAACAAAGCAGGCTGTCACGTTTTCCTGCCTCGTTTGAGAGAGTTTCTCACACTAATGAGGTCTACAGATGTGTCAGAGCCAGGAATGGGGAGCGTCGTCTCTGTGGTAAATAATGGCCAATTACCCAGCTCAATTAAGCCTGCTCGTTTCTTTTGTGTGCGTTCGGAGGCCACATCTGTACAACTGCATTTCGGTTTAGTGGTTCAACACTGGAGCTCTGCTGCTCCTAACCCGCGGAGATAAACATGGGTCATATGTGTATGAACTGAAAGAGGACATAACAGGGAGCGAGCGACTGACAGATAAAAAGAAGATGGAAAAAAACAGACAAACTTTATACCGGCTTGTATTCTCATCCCAGGTGTACAAGAAAATAGAGCAGCCTGCTGAAAATAGGTCACTATCTTTTTCCTCTTGTGCTGCTACTAGTCTAATATAAACATTTTTATGGGCATAGAACAGAGTCAGTGCCTCTAAAATCATAATAGAGGATCCTGAGGCGCACAGTAAAAACTATTAATTCACTGATTGTTTGAATGATTCAAAATAATTCAATTGAAATTAGGCAAATGTTAGGTTTATTTAATTGGACATTCCTGTTTGGTGTTGGCATTGCCAAACATTTTACAAAACATTGCAATTTCAGTCATTTTCCTACATTTAGAGCTGTTATACAGTTCAAACAGCAAGCGTCTAAGGTGTATCTCTTGCAGACTGCTGAGAGTGATGCTTTTGATAAAGGTGCCATACTTACTCCCAGAGGATTTGATCCTTGGTTAAATTGAGCTGCACCAGATATCTGCACAAGACTGCCTGTTTTCCTCTTTTCCTCCAGAAGTAGCAGAAGATAATAGACTTAAATATGCTTTTTTCATCCCCAAAATGGCTCATGTAATGTTTATGTGTTCGAACTACATGCCTTAATCATTTCAACAGCACAGTCTAATTGAGCATAAATGTCATGCTGCCTAAAATATATCATTTCCATTAGAATTAGTGGTCAGCCACTGTGCAATTTTCAGTGGCAGAGGCCTTTTTTTTTTATCAGCAGCCATCCAAAATTTGTATGTATTCACAAAGATTCAGTTTACACATTTCCCTTATTATTATTCTCCATCTGATAAATGGGGGAAAAAAACTGATGTCACAGCCAATAACATTTTTTTCATACCGTTCCCCCACATAACTTATCTTCAAATGAGACTAATAACATGAATATTACACATTTGTTATAGCATGTAATCACATTTTATTCAAGCTTAGACTGAATGTAAGCCAACATGTACAATAATTTTTTAATTATAAATTAATTGCATACAAAATTGACATTTTATGCAATCATTGTGTAAGCGACTTACTAGTACGGTAATTTTGCTGTCCATATAAGAATATTATCCGCTTATGTGATTTACTTTTTTCCGCTGCTATAAAGAGATCAACCCTCTTGTCAGTTTCTCTGACTGATTGCCTGCAGTCCTGCTGTACAAGATGGAGACACATCAGCACACAGGTTGAGTGTGTGTTTTATATGTGTGCCTGCAGCCCATTAGGCATATGCCATAACACATTCCTACACATGTGGCTATAAAGGAAATGTTGTATTATGAAAGCAGGATGTTTTATGACTGTAATGCATATTAATATATACACTACCCTGGCCTTTCAATGACCAGCACCTAATTTCACAGCTGTTCCATATGCAATAAATATGATGAAGTCGGATTATTCCACAAGAATATTAATGCAAAATGATACCCTGCACTTAAATTAGATTTCTCTTGTTCAAAAAGAACCGTCAGTGAACAGTTTTTTTGTTTTTGCTGGTCAAAATTGTTCTAATGAGGAAAAAATAAAAAAACAACTTTGCCCAAATGTGAATTTTAAAATTTCACTAAATCATATTCATTCACAAATAAATGTTGTTATTTGAACTGAAATAATAGATTATTAGTGGATAACAACTTGAATATTGTTCAACAGTACTTGTTGAAGCTTGACATTTCTCTTTGTCTAGTTATTGCATGGAAAAGTGTAACTAAAACATTGTTATTATTAATAATTTCTACATTTGTGCTCTGCAGGAGAAAGAAAGTCATATGAATAAGATCACAGTGAGTAAATTATTTATTATAAGTGAACCATTCTTATAACAGTGGTGGCCTGAATGCAAAAATCAATTATTGTTCTTTACTTTTCTTTATAGAATCTCCTTAAACTCTTCCACGCCTTACGTTTAGGTGTTGGAACAACTTTTGAGTTTCATCACTGCTTTACACAGAGTCTGTACTGTAGAACATTAATCTGTAGTAAAAGAAGAAATAAATTCTTATGGAGATGTATTATCTGGAGCACGGTCAGTTTTTACTGAAGCAGGAATGTGTACTTCTCTATACTATGACTTTAGAAGGATCCCAGCATTGCACCTTTTGATGTCTTCTTCTTAAAAATAAGTTTGAAGTGTCATCAAAGTATGCAACACTCATTAAGACCCAGCGCATTAATGCTAGACGGCCAACCAGCAAAAAAAAAAAACACACACTCAATGTGTCAAAGGGGTCTGTTTGGAGTCTGGGCAGACAAAAAAACCTGTACTCTAGACTCCCCAGGGTTTAAATTAACAATGCTCCCATCTGTTCGGCTACTTTGAGCATGTCTCTAATGACAGGGCTTACTTAGCCCAATACTAACCCACATCCAACAACAGTGCAATGGCAAACTGGAGCTATCTTTACACATAACCTTGAGAAACTAGGACTACACAGGAGAGTTTTTCTGGCCCACTTGGTTTTGTCTCTTCTATGATAAGATGCTACATCCCATGGGAGCATCATACGGTAGCGTAGAAAGACTGTTTTTGTTCTCTGAAATGGAAAGAAAGATCAACAGCTTACTTTATTGGGTCAAATGAATGCAGCTGTGCATTTACAGAGGATAACGGAAAGCGTTTGTGTCCTCATGAATGCGTTTTAAAGCTGGAAAAGATCAAGGACTCAAGACTAATGCTGTCCTCCCCTTTATTCTCACCTGAGCATATATTTTTTGCTCAACGCTTAACACAATCCTTAATAATTTGGCATTAGACATGCAGATATGCAGATTACATCTCTAGCACACCCCATCAGCAGAAACACAGATTCGCTGCATGTTTAATGAGATTTGCAGGAGAAAGTGATCCTGTGGTGCAAAGCCTCATCTAGCAGGAATGAAAGTGTGTGTGTGTGTGTGTGGATTCAAAAAGCCCTTTTGTTTTTTTCTTCTCTGCCCTGTGGCCTTTTCTGCTGTCTGTTCTGTCTGTTCCAGAGTGGCAGTTGTGTCTGGACTGTGGGGAGAGAGATTCACTTGACTCCTCTGTGTGAGTTTAGATCTTGCTTACGATGAGCACTCTGTCGGCTTTGATCCTGAGATGGAACGCTCATCTGAGCGCCACACCGAAACGTCTCAAAGCAAGGCATTGCTCTCTCTTTATCTTTATTTTGTTGTCTCTAAGGATCCGTCCTCTGTGACAATATAAGGTTAATGCATACTGTTAACCCACAGACTCTGTTATTGACCTTAAAGGAATAGTTCACCTGAAAATGTTTTTGCGCTCTTTATGTCATTCCAGACCATAGAAGCAGTCAGTATGGTGTTATGTTTCAAGTATTCTGAGCTCATACTATGCCCTTTTGCCATACAAAATAATTAGATCTGGATGTTATCATTGAATCGCAATTAGTCATCAACAGTGGACAAATATGTAGCCAAAAAAAACTGCAGTTTTTGCTTTTAAGAGGTTAACAGCATCAAAGGTTGTCATAAATATATAACTCACAATTGCATGAGACAATTGTACAGTAAATTTGTTATTTAATCAGCAAATAAATATGAACTTATTTTCACTTGTTGGGTGCATTTGTAACGTTGTCGTCGTGCTGAGAACAGACACTCAGGAACGGGAGTGAACAATCAATGTCTTTTAATGACAAAACATTAAAGAAAAACTTAGAGCACGCACAATATAACATTTACAACAAGAATCACGGACCAGGGAGAACTCAAAAGGACAGGTATTTAAATACTGAGAACTAAAGACAAAAGGGAGGACAGCTGGGGAAACACATGAGGAACACAATTAACTAATAATCACAGGGAAACACAGGGCAGAACATGTGGGGAATGACCGAAATAAGCACAAAGAGACACGAAAACAAGACTAGGACTAGACAGACATGTGACAGCGTTGAAAATTTGTGTTTTTGATATAATTGACACTAATATTGTCTTCTGTTGTGTGTAGTAACTAAATATCTGTCAACATCTCAAAAAACAAAAACTCTTTCATTACCCTTTAAAGATCTTGCTAAAAACAATTTTTGCTCCTTGCAGCCATGAAGATCAATCTCATTTTGCAGTTAAGAGAGTAGAAGTAGAACCCCGCATGTACCTGAGTCCAAAAGCATCAAACCCGCGATTCATTTATTAGAGAATTTGGCAGAAGCCTACCGCCTCGAGACAGGAGAGTCTGTGCTATTACATTGCTTGATACAGTAACGTAATTACACTTCGAGCAGCCGGAGTGCAGCAGGAGACCTGAGGTATAGAGCCCGGCAAGGAATGTTCATTTGACTCAAATCATACCGAAAATCAAGCTAAAGGGGCCAACAGTGCTATCCAGCAGGTAAAGAGACTTGGACCCTGTCAACTCTCATTGACAGTTGGAGGTATTCATGCATAAAATTCATACAAAAATTCATTTTCGAACGCCTGCATAGACAGTAATATCTATTTAATAGCATGTTATGCATGATTGCCTTTAGAGATGTTATTAGATTAAAAAATATATATATTAAATATATTACCTCATTTCACTTAATCATACCATACAGATTGTATTTTTGTAAAGTTGTTAACTATTTAAAGCCACGAATATGTAAATACATTTACCTTCTAGATGCTGTCTGCACATCCATATAGCATATAGTTTCAGTGTACATTAATATGTGCTATGAATTTTAATGACATGCTACATAATACTGTATAAGCAATCTTGTTGTATTACCATACTACTTACAATAGGAGTTAACATTCAACGTTTTTTTGTTACTGTATGTTTTATATCTATTTCAAGAGTCATCTGTTCAAGGAGCACGGACTGTTTGGATACGTTCTGAAGCCCCATCATGCCCTCTGTGGACAAGCCTAAGTCTTTCTCAGCGTATTTTCAGGTCAGTCAATGAACTGTGGAAATTGACTGCGAGGGAAGTAAATATGCACTGAGAAACAAACAGCACTTGACGTGCACTTCAGAAGGACCATCGTCACAGAGAGGCATTTACTGAACTTGAAAGCCACTGCGTGCGAGTGAATTTAGCACAGCGAACCCACTGCCAATCAGTATGAACGACAACTCACAGAAGATCGTGTGTCAACAGCCACTGCTCAATCCGGACAAATAGAACAACTGCGCAGCAAGGCCATTCAAAGCAGGGCATTTATTTGAAGAGAAGTGTGGAATGAATTATAATACTGTATCAAAAACCACGTCCAATCAGACTGCCATTCTGAATTCAGAGTAAAGACTGATTATAACTCGCAGAAGTGGGGGAAAAAAAGTCACAAAAGCTGGTAATAAAAGTTTCAGAGGTGGTTTTCAAAATTCCATTAGTGTCTAGCAAGAGGTAATTGAGATAATTAGCATAATCATTTCTAACTAAATGCTTTTTAAACTAGGTCATTTACTTCATATTAAGGGAGAGGAAGACTTGGGGAGTGTATCAGTCTTTTCACCCCTCAGTGGAACAGGAAGTCATGCAGGTAAAAATAGGTGTAATGGAGGCCAGTTAAGTAGTTCTTTAAGTTTTTAAAAGATTGAGCCTATTGAGAAAAGACTGCATGGCATTTATGTCCACTCAAGACAGATAATGAGGGAACTCTACGGCTCCACTGGGTTTTACAGCTTTATTGGAAATGACAGTTGCATGTGCTTCTGAGAGAAAACAGCAAGAGAGTGCAGTTATCACAGCCACATCAAAATGTATTGGAGTAGCACTTAATGATGTATGCTGTTTCAAACTAGCTTTACAGAAAATCTTCATATCAGCGTTTACAATATGCCTTTTAGCAAATCAGAGCTTGACGATAATACGGTTTACATAGCGCTATATATAGTGTGTTTTATCAGTTGAATAATCATCACCCCTGCACTTTCAGAAAATAAGAAAAATAATACCGAAGTTGTTACTCTATGTTGTCCACCCTGACAAAATCTCATCTGTTTCCTTATCAATTTTGATATTCATGGACTACCACAATCAGTCATACTTTTTGATTTGCAATTGCGCCTGGATATATACGACTGGATTCGTTTAGTAATTTTTCTCCATCGTTTATTCTAATTTGATGAATTACTACTGCTTCCGTGACCAATAAAAATGTACACAAACGTTTCATTTTAATAGAATTTTTTACTGCCTGCTTCTGTGGCTGCTAATTCCACAACATTAATTGCACGCCACTGTTTCAGCACATTTAGCAGCTAGTTGAACTGGATTATTGGATGGATAATTAATAAGATGCAGGTTTTGCATCGAAATGCTGCATGCAAAGGTGGATTAAATCTGTCTTTCTGTAATTACCCTGCACCACTGAGCTGCCCAAAACATTGGTTTGGAGCACAGACAATGCTGCTGTCCAGTGTGAATTCATGTGGTTGGGTACCATTTTAGACAGCTGGGTGAAAAGATACGGCTGTTATTGATCATTCTGAACAATATCTCTGCTGTTAGTATTTGTAGAGCGCACTGAATGCACTAACACAGCTTCCATCCAAGTTTGATTTGCAAGTACTGTATCAGCTCAAACTTATTTCACTGGTATGATTTCTCATGATTCAAATCCATGTGTAACCCTATGATGTAGAGTTTTCAGTTTTGGCAATTGCACCAAAGCTCTGAAATTTAAGTAGTAGTGGAAAAGATCGTGTTAAAAAGAAAATGCCACAGTCTTGTCAATAATGCGTTGAAGTACCTTCTGAAGAACAGATTTAGCACTGAGTTTGACTCCTTCATTTGTATGTATAAAACAGCATACTGAGTGACCCAGTTTCTTTACGGAAACACTCCATAATCTATCCAGTAGCCAAGATGAATAATTATGCTTGAGGAAGAAACTTTTTTGCCTCGTACCAATCAACAGGACAGTAACATTGAGTGTGAAATCTAATTTGGCCTTTTCAGACTTTTCAAAGGCTTGCCATCCTTGTGTTTTTCTGCCAAGCTCAGTCTTTGGATCACCTTATACTTTGTCAAATTAATCACATAGTCTTCTGGATTGTTCAATGAGATGTACTCATTATAACATTTATATAATGACTCAGACTTCTGAATATAAAATCATGACATATATCTCTGTCTTCCATAACCAGATTACACAATGTTCTCAAACGCCATTAAATCTGTGTTGCCTCCAGGTCATTATTATAATACGGCTGTACCAGAGTCCTGTGAGAGCTGGGACAGGGATCCACAGTGCTCAATTACAGGAATGTGGGAGACAGGACGGATCTGCTTTCCTGTGTTATCACCATCTCATTAAAATGATGGGAATATTAGATCATAGCCTGTCATGCCTTGTGCTGGGTTTTTCCCCCCGCTTTGCCACATACTGACGCATAAAGCTGAGACACATCACTCCTCAATGTAAGAAACATGAAATGAATAGCTTGACACTTCGCATCACACATCAATACAAATGCTGTGATGAAGGGGAATGAGTGACCCAGTCGAGAGTTAAGGTTGCGGGGGGTCAAGAGACTGATGTCTGGAAAAGAAAAAGGAGAAAATGCACCTGCTTCTAAAGAGCTACAGTAATACAACAGAGACGGCATGTGTTGCCACTGGTTATGTCAGGCAACACTCTAATGGCAACATTTTAAAAGAAAAATGAAGGTGACGGGATTGTACTGCATGGATGAATATTTCAATAATGAATAATATCTACCAATACTTCCAACATTTGCAATTTTAGTATAAGTACAGAGTGCATTGTATATTTGTTTTTGATTTGTACATTTTCTCTTTATAGTGAAGATATCATTCTTGAATGCACCAACTTCGTACCTGAAGCACTTGCTTTGAACCACAGACAGTGTCGGCAGAGACGCTGAGAGCCAAGATTTTCCAAAACACCAGACAGCAATGCAGAGAAAATTTCAGCTGAACCAGCAAAAAGTGGCAGTAAGAGAGAACTTTGCACTATACCTTCACCCAGGTAATATATGTGAACTGTTAAAACATGGTGGGTAAAACATCCAACACAAGGTACTGTATCTGCACTGTATGAAAAAACAGATTTTTTTTTTCAAACTGAGTAATATCTTTTATCATGACTTTTAATTCTTAAGCTTATTTGAATATCCCTGTATGCTTTATAGGGTTCAAAATTCTCAGACATCTAGGGCATACATTTTCCACTTATTGATGGCTCATCTTCACATTTTGTATTTGTGCTACAGTAGTGCATTCGAAATTCAGTATTCGAGATGTACCCGGATGACCTACTGCTTCGGCCCAAATTCTGTAGTACATATACCATGGACACTTTCCTATCCCATAAGGCTCCGGGAGAGGAGGCGTCATATTCGAAAAATGGCGGAAAGTGGAGACGCAGCTCATTTTAAGTGTAAGCACCTCAGGAAAAAACATTGTTTATTGTGATTAAATTACACTTGTTTAATACATTCTAAATAAACGGATGACTTACTGAAAGTTTACATTTTCATGCTGTTGTGACGACGCATGACACGTGACAACATCAATATGGTGGATGTAGTACATCCGAATTCCATTCATACTACCCACATTCATACTATATAGAACGTACTGTTTAACGGTTGGGTAGTACGTTCAATTTTAAACGTAGTACCTACTTGAGCAGTATGCAATTTCGGCCCACAAATACTCACAGAAAGCTGAGAAAATTTGAGCAGAATTCAAACATATATCATTCTGTATATTGCCACTACTGTCACGCCATCTCTGTCATTGTGCGCTGATCTCAGTGCAGTCACAGTCACCCAATCACCTAATTAGTGATTGGACTCACCTGAAGTTAATCCAGCCACAGATCCCATTAGCTCCTCGGCGGAGCTCAAGGTTACATTGCTCTATCCCCGCACTCGTCTGTCCATCTGTCCGTCTGTCTGTCCGTCTGTTCGTCGGTCTGTCTGTCTGTTCGTCTGTCTGTCTGTCTGTTCGTCCGTCCGTCCGTCCGTCCGTCCGTTGACCTCTGATCATCATAGCTCTCGGAATTTATCAAAAATATCTTAATTCGTTTTTTTCCTGAAGATGAAAGAAGGCTTATGGTCTTAGGGTTTGGAACATCATGAGGGTGAGTAATTAATGACAGAATTATCATTTTTGGGTGAACTATTCCTATAATAAACCCAGATATTTCACCTCTATACTGCCCAGGAAAAGCTTTCAAAGAGCTGTAAAGCAAGATTACAAGACACGTTGTAAAATGCAGACACTACATGTCAGAGCATTCTGTAATCAAGGTCGCTACCCATCTTCTAGACCTGATTTCCTGTCTCAGTATTCACTGCCTCTCCTGACACATTGGCAGTGCATTTCACTTGGCAGATCCCCGCAACTCGAAAGGGCACCTCAGCATCCACAAGCAGAATAGCCGATTCTTCTGGTACGACTCAGTATTCAGTCTGCGTATCTAGGGCTAAATGATCTCTTCCTCTCTCTCTCTCTCCTTCACTGTCAATAGCTCTGGAAGAGTGAAGCAGTCACACCTGCTTCCCCTCGGAGTTTACAAGGACAGTGTGCCGAGGTCCACTGTTTCCAGAAGACACACAATTAGCATTTTTTAATTGGCGTTCATGATTGCTTTAAAGGCATTATTCACCTAAAATAGAAATGTAGTCATTGGTGTCCTTATTATTAAGGGTTTTATGAAAAACACAACAAATGGTTGGTTATAATTGCAGGTTTGAAATGACATGCAAATTATTAAATTACTGTTTGTTTTTTCTTTTTTACTATTCCTACTAATTACTAATATTTTAATTAGATGCCCAGATTAGATACTTTTTTCTCTCTCTCTTTTGAACAAGTATTGTGGTTTATCTCAGACTGGATGAGCTTCATCTGATGCTCATTAGTTCAGAGCCCCTAATGGAGGCCAAGATCTCTGATAGATAGATCAGTCTTCTTACTCCCCCATGATTTCATGATCAATTCTCTGAAGGCTGCCTAGCAACAGAACTCTGGTTCCTGACTACGGCGTGTGAGCCACTGGCTTGGGCGAATGCAGTAGATTTACTCGTAGCATTTATAGTTTAACAGTCAGAATTGTGTGATATCAAACTTGCAATTCGGATAAAAAAAATCACAGATAAATCTGAGGAAAAAAATGACTGAGATAAATTCTAACTCTATACGTAACTCATAATTGAGAGATTATATCAGCCTTTGTTTTTTTTTATTTTGTACTGTTTTCTGAAGTCCACTCATGATGTTACAGTATGTAATGCCAAGCCAGCAGAGGGAGCTCTCACTGACTGTCACAGCTTCCTCTGCTTCTTCTCTGGTACTTCGTGTTTGGCGGCCATTTAAGCTGGGTTATGCCAAATAGAAGATGCAAAGTTTTCTTTTGCTGTTGCGGACTCTACCAGTTTTGGTAGTTTTGACAAGGCTTGTTTCATGTCCGTTGCCTTTGCCTTGTTTTCATTGTCTAGTTTTGTTTGTTACTTTGGTCTGCTGTCTTGGATTTTGACCTTGTGTTTTTGTGAATGTTTTTATGCCTGCCCTGACCATTGCGTGTTTCTGCATTATGCTTCTGTCTCATCCTTAGATATTACTGTTTGCTGGTATTTGGACTTGTTCTTACCACACTGTGTTTAAATAAAGCTTGCATTTGGATCTATCACCATCTTCACTTTGTTTCCCCATTACATGTTATCAAGATCAAAAAATAAAAAAACATCATAATTTAGAAATAATTTACAGGATGTTTTTATAGTAAAATGACCTCTTAAATGTGAAAATATCAAGGGAATTTTGGTTTTTCAGTTCATGACCCTTTCATTGGATTGTGTCTTTGTTCCCACAGAAAGGAGCCAGAGAGAATTTCAAGGTGAATATTGATATTGATATTTGCTGTCACTTTTTCTGCAGTAGCTCTGTGTTGTTTGGACCCAATGCTCAGTGTTCAATGGTACATGTCATTCACTTTTTGTTTTCACACACAAAATTATTTTTGCTGATAAAGTGCCTTGTGTACACAGTCATAATCAACTTTTGTCGTTAAAACACAAAACATTGGGCCGTCAAGGTTACAGACACTTTTGCCATATGGGTTTTGTTCAATTGCTCTTTTTTGATAGTCTAACAAGTCACCCATGGCTTGTACTAAATGCAGCTGAACACAGCTTTTACTGTGATATACAACCTATAGAAACAATGGATGTCCAAATGTGTGGAATGATGTTTGTGGCATGAAAAGGAAACCTTTCATTAAGCAAACTGTGAAAATTAGTCAGTATAAAAGTAGGCTAAGCTCATGAGGGGTTTACCCCCTCAGACAGCTGGATGAGGCATTGACCTGCCACCAGCTTATTTACAACCAAATCATTTATTAAATCTGCTATCCTTTCATTGAGGTGACAGAGTAAAGTATGTCCTTCGCTTTTTATTGAATGTTCTGTTTGTTTTCAACATAAAGTCCTTGAAGACATTGCTCTAATGAAAAAACAATGCCTGGTTCAATTTACAGAAACCCTGATGTTAAGAGCCTTTTCTCATAATGGATCTCCTAACAAAAAATTCAGGAGGAACATGCTCATATTATACAAAGAACCAAAGGCGAAATATAAATAACCAGTATTTAACTATTTTCTTGCCAAAGATCGTTCAACACATCATATATGCAACTGCATAACCTGCCCACAAACAAACTTGGTCACATCAAAACAAGTCCTTAATACAAGTCTTACTAGCTGTTCTAGTTTCGATAATTTATTATAACATACAAAGTTATTTCTTTCTACCTAGAAAACGCTGAGCTAATAATCCTCTAAAATCAATGCCTTGTGCTGCTTATTATTAAAATCGGTACGAAGGAGGGAGAGAGATCTGTTTAAGCTTGTCTCAGTAACAGAAATATGCAGAGTAAGCTCTTGCTGCCTTCATCTCTGTCCTACTGGGAGGCTTTACTCTGTCCATCACAGAGCAGAGGGGGGAGAGTGAAGGAGGGAAGGCTGGATTAAAACAGCTTTGTCTTTGACTAAGTGGATTAGCAGCAGGTAAAGCTCTCACTGCATTTCCGTCATGATGATGTTAGCGCACGTCCTGTCCCAGCCATCTGCCATTTATCTGCGATGGATGAGCCAGAGCAGGCATCACTTTCAGCATGTCCACACATAGTTGTTTTTCTCTCATTGCGGCATCTTTTTACGCTGACTTCTGTTGTTTTTGTTTTCTGAGCTAATGAAATATTCCATCCCCTGACCCTTAAATCTTTCTCTCACAGAATCCTTTTTGCACCTTTTAGATTTTCATTTAAATAGTATTTAGCGTGTTTATTGGATTCCATTGTCCCCCACAAATAAATGTTGAGTTGAAGGTTTTTCCATTCTCATGGTGGACATTTTCTTCTGGGGTTGTTGGTCTATGATGCACTGCAGATTCATTTAAAATGATATTGAATCAGTCTGGACGGATCAGGTTTGGATTTTTTAGAAAACAGCTTCCTTACTTCTTACTCTGACTTTAGAAGATCTTATTTTCAAAGGTGAGGAGAAAGGAGACGCTAAAGAACAGTAAAACCTATGAAAACAAACAAACAATAATAAAAAAACATTTTAAAAAATCACTAGATTTTTTGGTCACATATTTCCGTTAAATGTCATTGAACTGTAGATTCTGACCAGCATTCTACAAAGCTGTGCTTAGCCATCACTTATCATCATATTTTAATTTCTCTCAAATTAATGTTTCATGATCATGTTTTCACAGGTATCTCAGTATTAGGCAGGATAATGTGCAGTCATTATCACAAAATTATAACATTCCATCATTATCACAAATGAAACCCCTTCAGGGTAATTCAACACCCAGTCTGAGTGTATTTTGTGATAAAGGCACCACGCATTCCCATACATATATAATGAAATGACAGAAACAAAGTGACATGCCATACAAGTTTGAAAAAAATAAAATAAAATTCCATCACAGTGTATGTTCAGGTGTTAATGCACCCAAGACAAATTAGAGTTGTACAGTTTTGTGACACTTAATAATCGGAAAATTGAAATGAACAAGATGCTAGATTTGAGCTTATGAATATTAATTAGGTGAAGTTCATTCATTAGTTCTACCTGATTTGCAAGAAGTCAGATGCTGGATAACTCTGTATTTCCAATATATGGTGGGAGAAGGGCGTGTAGTTGCCACACTTTTCTTTAACCCTGAGTTTTATATGGATCTTCCACTGAACAGGCAGTTAGATAAAGATAAAGAACAAATCCATATATTCATAATATGCAGCGTTATATAAGCCTGTGATGATGAGCAGGCACCGACAGACTCTGTCAGCATGAAAAAGGATTGTGTGTCCCAGAGCGTAAGAGTGTCTGTCCTGCCATATGTGGACATTATGTCCATGTGCTCGTCTTTCTTTATGCGTTAGGCCCTGCATATTGGTATGTATGCATGAGATCACCCACACTAAGCCACCCAATCGAGCATGTCTCCCATGGGCTTTCACAGCGCCTTCGCTACGTAAATCAAAGGCGCGGAAGCAACTCACCAGTTCAAAGCACAGCAGCCAAGTAGATTGTTCTGGAAGGATCTGAGAATGGCTCACTCAGCCATTAAACAGGGTGAGGCTCAGAACAGGGAATTCAGAGGGCAGAGGCGGGCTTTGATGTCACCAGATTTCACGTTTAGAAATAAAATGCTGGCATAATACATCCTAATCTAATGGAAATACATCCTGGTATGCATAATACAAACCTGAACTCAGGTCAGAGGAGTTATGGGAAGCAGAGGATATGCACAAATTATGTCAATTTAATTGTAGGAGACTGGCACTCAGTGGTGTAACTAATATGTTTTTAATGTATTAAATCAGTAAGTGACTATTGAAGGCAAAGAAAATGTTTTTCATCAGTCTGGATTTGAGTGATCATTAAAATAAGCTTAATATTTTGCCTTAATCTATAATATTGATGTCTAAAAATGCAGCCTCTTCTCTGTTTAATGATAGGTTTGTAATTTTATGTGTTCAGTCTAACACAGTTCCATACGTACTCTAACGAGGTCGCTATTTTGTAAGAATTCGTAAGTCCTTACTCTTACAATTTTATATGATTTGTCTAAACCCCAGTGATGGGTAGGTTTAAGGTGGGTTAGGTCTTTTGTGAGGTTGTATGAATTTGGATAAATTAGCCGGACACAGGACTGGAACAAGATGAGAACATCGGGTAAACTTAATCCTTTTAGCGCAGGTAGAAATGATAGGCAGGTGCATTTTGTTGATACTTTCAGATATTTGAGGAAACTACACAAAGGCAGTGTCCAGCTGCCATGAGGCCTTTGGGCAGATTTATTAATTGGTTTCCCACTCTCTCTCTCTTTCATTCATTCATTCATGTTCGGTGCAAGAGACAGGTATGACAGCTGTAGTGTTCGTAACGGGTCAGGCTTTGTGTTTCTGCTGTATTCAGTCCTTGAATGGGATTCATGCTCAACAATGGGTCATGAGGCTCCTGAGATCAGAGTCTCTGATAAGCACCAAGAGCAGAAGGATGGAGAGAGCAAGAGTGTTTGTGCCTTGCCTTTTCTCCATTATCCCTGTCAGGCTCTTATCTGGGCCTTGCCTGTCAGGAAATCAATTAAGGTACGTGGAGGAATGAAGAGAGGAGTAGAGGTACAGTATGCACACACAAATGGAACTCAGTGATGGAGAAAGCTTGATTTTATATATATATATTATAAACATTGGATATTGTTTGCAACCATGTAATGTACAAACCAGAAAAACTTTCACTATTTGAAATGCACACTTGAATGCATGAAAATGAGTTTTTGTTTACACTCTGCTTTCTCCTTTGTTGTTCTAAATCTTTGAAGATTAAATTTATGAGCTCTATATTTTTATGCAAACTGTAGGCCCACACTATTTCAAAAAGACTTGATTTATTTAAGATATTTATCATTGTAGTTTATCACATCCAGCTTACTTGGCCTCGAGGTTTCCACATGAAGTTATCAACCTTGGAAAGAAAGCGATGGGACGTGATAAGGTACTGTTATCAGACACATCTGTTTAACCTGCAGGTTTTTTCCCACCCTGTGACTTTGAAAGAGCAAGACAGCTATCAGTGAGACCTAATAGAGAACTCTGTCGCTCTGCCTCATGCCTTAGGTTGCTTATATTTCTAGATTTAAAGGGATACTCCAACCAATAATTCATTTACTCACCTTCATGACATTCCAAACCTGTAAGACTTTCTTTTGTCCATGAAAGACACAGAAAGACGTTTAACGTTAATTTCCAAGCTGCTCTTTTTCCATGCAGTGTGAGTATTTCTTATTTTTCAGAATTTGATTTATCTTTTGTTAAAACTATCCATTTAAAACAGGTCTTGTCAACACAGTCGTCACCTGCTCATTCTGTCAGTTTCAGCAATTAATCCGCCTCTCTTTCCATGTTTCCTTCCTCAAGGTGACTGCTTGACGCAAGTTGAGGCATGGCGCCTGTAAAACAGATTGCATTTATGATAATGAGGCTAGTTGAGGGTAAAATCAAAGCATATTTTCATTCCATCACCTTCAAGGCTGACATCTCCAATCAAAGTGAAACTGATTGTGAATCAATTTCCTGATGATGGGAAATCAATATTTAATCTGTGAATGCAAGGTGAGATCTTGGTCAAGTTGGAGGTTTTCCCACTATCCTGTACTTCCGAGTGAACTGTTTTATGTTTCACCTTCAAGTACAAAGCTGAAGCTTCTGGCGGAGTATTAAGGAATTCACACTATCATCTACCCTTCCAAAAGAAACAAGCAAATAAATAAATAAGAATCATTGAGAAGGGAAAATCTCTGAGCTCATAGCTGCCGACTGTCCTTTTTCCCTCCGAATTTTTATTCTGACAACTGCACTGTTCGCAGTTTTCATTTTGTCATATCTGGTCTCCAGATATCGCAGCTAAGCTTCTGCTGAGGTGACCTGTCACTCTCCGTAGTCGAGCCAAGCTCTGAAAAAATACACTGCTTTACTGCTCGCAATTGTGTGACGGGCTCTCTTGTGCATCTGTGAGAGAGTGTGAGTGTGTGAGTGCCCAGCCTTGGTTTCCATCCTTCCCTGTTCTTTTGCAGGAGACCTTTGGTGTGAAAGGCAATCCTATTACCCCGGACCGGCGATAAGGAGGACTGGCTTGCTCACAAAGAACGAACCCGGGGAAAGAGAGCTTCCATTGGCTTTGGTTTAACCCAGGGCCAAACATTCTGGTGAGGTTTTCCTCCCATCATTTCAGGGAAATTGGGTCTTCGGCTAAGATGGTATGTGTTTAGGAGATGGAATAAGGTGTGAAATTTCACCACATCCGGCTGCTGCATCATCAGCAACACAAGCGAGAAGAAATGGAATGCCCAGAGTGGTGCTGAATAGCTCACACATCTCTAGGACTGAAAATGATGCTAAGGAATGTAAAAAGCTAAAAGCTTCAATAGTAGGACTTGTATTAAAAACCAACGTTCTCACTCCCAAGTCGTCACATTTTGACGCTTGGTCAAGACCCTTCTGCGTCGCTTTTTGACGATCAAGGTACCCCTTTTTAGTAACTTTTCGACGCAAAGGATCCTCAGTTGTTTTCAGTTGTTTGGCTTAATGTAAAGGTTTGCGTGCATTAGGGATGTTAACCGATGACCGTTCGACCGGTGGTTGACCGTATCAACGTTAACCAGTAAAAGTTGTCGGTAGTCGGTTAAAAAAAAAGTGATATCTAAATTAGGCTATTATAGACAGTGGACTATACGCTACTACAGTTAGCCATCTCATTCCTC
>JAUMHQ010050594.1:0-18152 GCA_032361165.1 Enteromius paludinosus | reverse complement strand
TTTGCTCGATTGCTACGACACATTCCTGGAAAGCTGCTCTCCTTTTCCCTAAACTGTGAACACAAGTGGCAACAATCAAACACAAAAAACAACGTAGAGAATGTAATTGAATCAACGCAACCACTCAATTTTGAGCTACTGTGATAGCATGTTTTCATTGATCAAAAGACAATGGAGGAAAAATATTACATTCGTTTCGAGATTAAAAATGTAGTTCTCCTTGAGAACTATATGTTTTGAACAATGAGTTTTCTATTTTTTGGTGTATTGTTTACTGACTGTTTGATAATGTATATCATTTTGATCACATTGTTTATGATTTGAGAGCAGTGCTTGATTTTGAACACAGGTAAAACTGTTTTGAGGTGAAAGTTTCATTTTGCAGTAAGAGTCAGAGGTTTTATAAATAGTGCTTGAAAATAAGGTTTTGTGTTTAATGGTTTCAGAAAATGGAGCAAGGTTTCAAAAATTGTGTTTTAGCGAGTGGGAAAAACTGTAATACAACAACCAGGGGTCAGGAAAGATGGCAATGTCTATTGGAATGACTATTCTGACAGGCAGCGATGTTCTTTCATTTGTGTGTCTTGTTGACTTTTACTTGTTCTATAATACTTTATTTGAAATTCCAACATGAAACAAAATGTTAAAGTTGTTTTAATGCCTTTGAAACATTATGACAACATTTTCAGGCAGTGAAATTGTATCTGAATTTGTGTCAAGTTTTAGACATTTTCACATGTGAGTTCCTAATCAAATATATCAGCACAAGAAGAAATAAATAAATACTTTTTTTTATTTATATGTTTTTTGAAACAGTAAGAACTTTTCTATTATTTTCAGATAGTAAAAAATATTTGATTGTGTCTAAAGTTTCAGGCAATTTGCCAGAAATTTACCCTTATGGGACAAAGTCAGTTATAAATGTTATAAAAAAAAATCTGATGTAGAAAATTACTTTTGGAAAATAATTTTAGTCCTAAATCTATTTGTTGTCCACCAAAGCTCAGACACATTTTTGTTTATAACTAGACTACAGACATATCTCTTTAGCCAAGCATCCACATAATGTATCTCATAACCTTCTACTTCAGTTATATCTGATCAAATGCACATTATCAATCTTTTGCTTGGGCTGAACAACAGCTTTTCAAAATCTTTTTCTGCCACAGGATGGGGAATTACACAAACTCCAGTCTGGAACCACCCCTTAAGAAGATCTGAGATGACCAAACACATGAGAAGAGATGCCAATGTCTCAGAGGAACTGACAACCAGGGGCGTAGCACCAAGTTCTGGGCCCTATGCTCAAGCAGTGGGCATGGGCCCCCGTAAGCTCGAGTTTCACAACTACCTACGACACCATTTAATAAATAAATCAACTGATGCATTTGCCCAAAATATTAGTATTTACATTAGTTAATAACATTTATTGTGATCTTAAAATTAAATTTAAAGTAAAATGAAATTTCACTCCTCAGGGGCCCTCCCCCCACTTGAGGCCCTGGTAATTTAATCCCACTTTTCACCCAACTACGATGCCCCTCATGACAACCCTCATGCAACATACAAAACGACCACATTTTCTGTGAAGCTGCTTTGGAAAGATTTGAATTGTGAAAAGCCCTATACAAATACGCGTGAATTGAATCGAACTGAATAGTGTAAATAGAATCTTTCACTATTTGCACTAAGTGTTATAGCAATGGATTATATTTACACTAAGTGAAAGCAGCAGTACACTAACCAATATTTAGTCTGTAAGCAATTCAATCTACTTTTTGTGTGTGACGTTTTGGTATCGTCCATGTAGGTGAACAGAGTTAAGTGGCGCGCGCGAGCAGCCCACACATCTGCTCCACATGCTGCATCCACTCCGCGTTTTCCATCAGTCTCAGCCGAGGTGCTATCCAGCATTATGTGGACAAAACGATTTAACAGGGCACATTAACTGCAGAAAACAGTGTAAATGGCGCGAGATGCGGGATGCTCGTGGATCAGCGTGGATCAACGATGAGCGTCACATAGCAGCAGGATATAAACAAGCGTTTATAATGAAGACTGTGCTTGCCGTGGATGAACGCGGCTGGAGATGATGTTGCGTCTGCGGAGTCTCGTAGCCGAAGTGGAGGGATCTTACATACTTCTGCTCATCCAGGGCAAACACACACGTTAAGTCTGACTCCACGAAACACCTTCTGACATTTTTTTCCAGCAAAGAATAGCTGTGTTTGTCGGCGAAGACCTCATAGATTTGACTGACAGATGTCTTATGATGAATGACTGCAGTTTAGGACCCTTTGCTGTGACTCTTCGAAGTATGTAAATATATTTCCCACGTGGATTTTATTTATAAGAACATGTGAAAACGGACGAAAGCGCACAGGAGGACTCTATATTCGAGTGCAGGATGCATTTTACCAATCCAAAATGGTAAGTGGTTATGGTAATTTTTAAAAATATACTATAGGCAATTGACAAGCATCATAAAAACGCAGTCTGATTCAAGTTGTCAGGTACATTTGCTGTTGATCAATTGGTTATGTTGGAGATTCATACAATGTATGTCTGATTTTCAGAAGCCTGTTGTGTCTCAAACCTAGTGAGCTGCCTACATTTAACATATTAGGGTTATACGTATGGGCTTTACAAGCGCATAAATGTATTTTGCTAGATATATAAAGCAGAAATGATGTTAATTAAATGTGAAATTATGAATACAGAAACATAAAATAAAGTAGAGAGTTATAAATGAAAACAGTGCATTCATTATCATCATCCTGAAATGGTTTATTTTGAGACAGTGTAGGCTACATTATCCAGCTTACTATGTCCTACTTTAATAAATAAATATACGGGGAATTAGCTGTAGTTCAAATATTTAGTAACTTGTATTGATCAAGATACGCAAAGGAAAACAGCCCATGTAGAAAACTATTAATTTAGCAAGAAAAATGAGGCTATTATAGGCAAATAAAGGCTATTAAAATACGAATTTATATATTGTTATGAATAAAGCCATAAAGAGTTGTCATTCCGAAAATTCATGAACATCAAGTGTCTCTTATCGATCTTCTTGTGTCTTCTTCGTGGTTCTGTGGGGACCCTAAAGCATATAAAAAGTTTTGATCACCTTTTAAAGTAATACTTTTACATATAGACTTATACTTTTTAACCATTAGTTTAAAAAATAGAGCCTTTTTAACTATTGATCAACTATTGTGTGTTTTACTGCTTTAATTTTATTTATTTGGTCAACAAATAATGCGATCACATGCTATTATCCTAGGGAATATAATGAAAATAATTAAATATCCTGTCAGAATAATAGCAAATTATGTTAGTTAGCGTTTTATTTGGCCTACACATGAAAGTAAATCTTTACTTGAAGTTTACCTAATAAACTGGTAATAAAATGGTATCTAGATATTGGAAGTGTGAATGTTTTGACATACAGTAGATCTGTCATACGTCACGGAAGACTTGGGTTGAAGTCCTGCCCAGATCATGTTCTCTTCCTAGTCCCCTCCCCTGTTGCCTTACTGTCTTTATTACTGTGTCTATTAATAAAATGGACATCAGTTCCATCAATTCAGTGCACGCAACACATTACATTTGCTTTTTGTTTTTAAGATGCGATTCGCTGGATTCCGAACACCAAAATCTTTCATGGCCTTTGTGATGAGAAGATGGAAAATCCTACTGGTGCTGAATGTGTTTACTATGGCTGGCTTTATCACTTTTTGGGGCAAGTGCAATTTACGCACAACCAAAGCTGTTGGTCAATCGGCAGTGGCTGCAGATGTGAGAGGACAGACGCATCTGAATGGATCTGTTCAGGAGACCAGCATCACTCATGATGTGCTCTTAAAGAGACTGGGATCACTGGAAGATGTAGTGTACAGACAACTGAATGGTAACTTCTTTTTCATCATAAAAAATCACAAAAATACCCTCTTACAAAACAAGACTGCTATAATTTGTGTTGTATAGGTTTGTCCAAGTCTCTTGGACTCATTGAAGGTTTTGGAGGCCGAGGTAGAGGAGGTCTACCGGCAACACTTACACCAGAGGAAGAAAAGGAGGCCAAATACCTGAGGGAGAAATATGGCTACAATGCATTTCTGAGTGACAAAATCTCTCTGGATAGATCTATTCCAGATTATCGACCCAGCAAGTGAGTGAGACTGGCTTTTTTTTTTAACCCTAAAAAAAATCTATACAAAAACCTATAACTTGTGCTCCTGGTGTAATATGGAATGAGTTAACTGACTAGCAAAGTTTAGCTAGAATCTCTAGAACCTTTTCTTTTACCAAGATCAAAGGAGAGGAAAGTGACATTTCTAAATTCATTTAATTTTTAGATCAGGCTCTGTGATTGTTACTGTGAAAATGGGCAAATAAGCAAAGCAAGAAGTGGCTTTGTTTATTGTTAGGAAGTGAAAGGTTTCACAGCCTTATGTACCAAAGATTCAAAGAGGTGGTTTGTTTCAAAGATAACAAAATATTCTGTTTATCCATGTGTGTTTTTATAGATGCAAAAAGGCCTTATATCCCCGTGACCTGCCACAGATCTCCATCATTTTCATTTTTGTAAATGAGGCATTGTCTGTCATACTGCGTTCAGTCCATTCAGCAGTCAACCACACACCAGCTCATCTCCTAAAGGAAATCATCTTGGTGGATGACAACAGTGATGACGGTGAGAAACAAGAGAATTCTATCTCTAAATTACATGGAACATAATCATGTTTAATGGTTATTCTAATAGTTTTCTCTGGCGAACTATAAAATGATATGAAAAAAATCCTCCTGGAAAGTTTGTATTTACCAGTTGGGAAGTCATAATTGTGTTGTCAGGGATGTTCAAATAACTTTGGAAGGAGCAAGATAGCAATGCACAATTTCTTGTCACAAACAGATGTTGCATAAATTGTATCCGCTATGTTTTCTCACTCCAAAAAAACATAATTATGATATTGTGGTGGTTCATATGCATCAAACTCATTAAGATCTTTCCAACAGGACTTGAACATACTATTATAAGGGTAGCTTATTCTGCCTTTTACAAGTAAGAAACTATTAAATACTCACCTAAAACTCCCAGCAACTGCATACCAATGCACTAAAAACCACTCAGAATACCTTAGAAACCAAAGAGCAAATAGAAAATGCAAAAACTAGTTTCATAAACCATTCTGACAGGATTTAATCCATTGTGTTGCATTTGTGCGCGAGTGTCAACACTGATAACCTGGAGTAGTTTGCCAAGCCCTCTTTGCTCACGTTGCGCATGGCCATGCTTGTCTATTGTATCAAAGTGTGTGCTCAGGCCTTCCCAGAGAGACAGTTCAATTTCCATCACATTGTT
Source organism: Enteromius paludinosus (assembly GCA_032361165.1). Classification (NCBI taxonomy): domain Eukaryota; kingdom Metazoa; phylum Chordata; class Actinopteri; order Cypriniformes; family Cyprinidae; genus Enteromius; species Enteromius paludinosus. The sequence continues at coordinate 12,784 of JAUMHQ010050594.1, read as the reverse complement.
GGCATGAGCCGGTGGCAGAGGGCCAACCGTCCATCAGCGCAGGGGGAAAAGCCTGCATTTGCTGAAATGAGGGGGCAGGCGAGCAGCACACCCATCTCTGTCCTCATAATGTCAGTGATTCACGGTTTATCACTCGGAATGCAGATGACAGTGTTTAACGTGGGTATCAGGAACACTTTCCTAGAACGTGTTTTCCAGGGGGATGGTGTGGATCCCCGTAGCACAGATCAAAGGCACAGAAGAGTTTTGGCGTAGGAGACACATTCCCTCTGGTCTGGTTTAAACACAGCGACGAGCAATCATGCACCATGAAACGAGATTTCTCCCTCTTTACCGTTTATGTGTGTGTGTTTATGCATGACAGTACAACTGAAAGGGCCACTGGAGGAGTATGTCAACAAGCGCTACCCGGGTCTTATCAAAATAGTGCGCAATCAGAAGAGAGAGGGCCTCATCCGGGCTCGCATCGAAGGCTGGAAAGTGGCCACTGGGGAGGTGACTGGCTTCTTTGATGCCCATGTTGAGTTCACGCCTGCATGGTGAGAATCTAGCACATGCTACACTATGCTGCTGGTTTTATGGATGGTTTCACTCACACACCGACTTTTCAAGCCTTGTTTACACCTGGTATTAACATCTATCCTGGGTGATCTAAACTGAGATGCTCAGCCAAAACAGACAACTGTTTACAACCAGTAGTAACATATGTCTCAGATATGTCTCTTGTGACTCTTGTGAGTGGATGTTGAGTGGTGGGTCTCTAAATATGTGATTTTCCCTGTTGGGAAAAAACCCAGAATAAGTTAGTTTTGAAGCATGGCAGCTGGTTCAAGCTGGACCTTGGTCATGAGCTGGTTTAAGCTAGGCAAGGGCCTAAGCAGGAGCTAGTTGCTTGGGACCAGCATATAACCAGCTCAAAACCAGCAACCATTCCTCAAAACATCTAACCAGCATATGCTGTTTTTTTTTCAACAGGGTTAATCACTAGGCCAGGGATAAAGTGTTTACAAAGTCAAATTAAGAAAAAAAAAGGCATAGAAAATCAGTGTTTCTGTCAAATATACTAATGCATTTTAATCCAAAAAACTAAAACTTTTTTTTTTTTACATATTGGAAAAGTATAAAGCGTAAAAAAAAATAAAAAAAAATGAACCACCTTTATATGGTTCACTGGTCTAAACTGCTTTTAAAGCTGGTCTCACATGCTGCCAGAATGTTTCAGGTGATGTTCCATCCTAGCAAAACTGGTTACCATCTGAAAATTATTCAAATCCCTCTAAAGGGGGCTTGAGAACCCCTACGATTAGTATTGCCAGGAATGCTGTCCTATGCGGTTTTGGCCCTGTTGACACCTGGTATATTAAGATACATTTTCAGTGATCTAGTCACACATGGTTAGCCAAGGTGCATTACTCTTTACACCTGGGCTGTTTGTAACTGTCCTCTATACCCTCAATCACTATTCCCTACATTAGTCTACTAATATAGTCCACTTGTAAGAGTTAATGAAAACAAATGAGCAAATCTGTATGCTACGTGCACTGGAAAGGCTGCAACTTTTGCGTAGTTTGTCCTTGCTGTTTATTATACATTCGAATCTTAGCAAATTTGCAAAACTCTTTCATGGAAACTAGTATGTACAACCCGCATTGGATGTATTAGCGTAACCCTAATACTGCATTCTGAGAATTCTCTAGCTGTTGAGTGTACACTTGTTATTGTGCTGCATTATGAGAATGAATGTGTGAACTCGAAAACATTCGCTATGGTTTAGGACACCACTACAAATGACTGTCCCCTCAAACAGTGCATATTTAAGGGTATGTAGGCGATTTTAGACACAGCTGTGGCCTAAAACATGCGCTTTAAATGCATTTTCTATGACTACTTGAAGACCATATCAGGGGTGTCCAATCTTGTTTTTGGAGATCTGCCTACCTGCAGACTTCAGTTCCAGCTTTGCTCCAACACACCTGCCTGCGTTTATCAAGTGCTCCTGAATATTTGAATTAGCTAGTTAAATTGTGTTGTGTTTGATCAGGGTTGGAGCTAAACTTTGCAGAATGGTAGATCTCCAGGAACAGAATTGGGCATCTCTGCTCTACATTATTTTTATTGATGTGCCAAATGCGTTACACAAATGGTAGCGCAATTGAAGTTTTAATTGGAATCATTTTTGGGTTGTTTTCTTCTAAACAAGCCAGAGAATGCATCTGTCCACATATGTGTCTACAATAGGAAAGCAAGCATTTTATAGTGGAGTCTGTTCATAGATGTATTTAGTGTTCTGTTTACATGAGCAAACCAAACAGATATGAATACCATGTGTAAACAGAGTTTCAGTTCATGTTTCCTCTGTAGGTCCATCTAATTGGCTGATGTGAGGTGAGAAACCAGCCAACACGATTGCAAGCCAGGATTAGATTGAGCTCACCACAGCCGAGCTGAAGAAGTGTTATTAACACTGTGCAATACAGCTTTGCTTATAATGATCTAACCTCTACATCACCTTGTCAGGGCTGAACCAGTTCTGTCTAGAATCAAGGAGAACCACAAGAGGATCATACTGCCCTCCATAGACAACATTAAAGACGAGACGTTTGAGCTGGAACGCTATGAGAACTCAGGCCATGGTTATAATTGGGAGCTCTGGTGTATGTATATCAGCCCACCAAAACAGTGGTGGGATGAAGGAGACACTTCTGCACCTATCAGGTAGGATCTTATTGGACTTTAATTTTGAACACAGTCCTGGGTTTCGTATTTTTCATTTGCTTTTGGGTTAGTTTAACCAAAAAAATTGCCATTAATTACTAACCTTCATGTCGTTCCAAACCTGTAAGACCTGTCGTGTTCATCTTCGGAACACAAATTAAGATATTTTTGATGAAATCCAAAAGCTTTTTGACCCTCCGTAGATAGTAATACAACTGACACGTTCAAGGCCCAGAGAGGTAGTAAGGACAACATAATAAAGGATTGGACAAGTAAAGCACACAAAGAAACCTCTTTAAAGTAGGATTTGCTTGTCCAGCTGTGGAAAGGGCACTTTATACTGTGTATCTGCTATGGTTGTCTTAAATCCTCTGAAACACACAAAAAGGTATAGAAGGAAATACACAGGAGAATTTTTAAGGCTGGAACTAAAGAGGGTGCACTGAAAGTTTATGTGACTGTACAAAGTGCATAAATATTTAATGATGTTGGCATTGTTTGGTTTGTGATTGGTTTTCGGTTGCTAAACAACTCGCCATGATATTCTAGCACAGCAATTGTTTCAGACTGTGTTCCTTTGTTCCTTTCATACTTTATGAAAAAGTATGAAAGTAGCTTGATGCAAAGTGGTTTTAGTATAGTGTAAAGTGCTTGTAATATTAAATATATTTATTAGTTAAAAAAATATATATATTTTACACTGCCACTATTCTCAATATCTGAAATATTTTTCAATATTGATATTCATTATTTCTTTATTAATTGTTTACTACATTAAAGAATAAACAGCATTAAAAATATGTATAAATTTTGTATTTTTAGGACGCCTGCAATGATAGGCTGCTCTTTTGTGGTAAACCGGGAATACTTTGGGGAGTTGGGCCTACTGGACGCAGGGATGGACGTGTATGGAGGCGAAAATATAGAGCTGGGAATCAGGGTTAGTATGCCACCCACATCCCTCCGCTAAAGTGGAGCATTCATAACTTAGCCTCCCTACGCTCAGTGCACAGGGCCTTCATTTGAAAAGAATTTTAGCTTTTTCCTTCTAAAATTATGCCAGAACTGAAGTTTGATAGGAGTTTGTGTATTTTTAAATCGCAGGTCTGGCTGTGTGGGGGAAGCATGGAAGTACTGCCTTGTTCTAGAGTGGCCCATATTGCAAGAACAAAAAAGCCCTACCACAGTAACATCGCCTTTCACACTAGGCGCAATGCACTTAGGGTGGCAGAAGTCTGGATGGACCAGTACAAATCAAATGTCTATTTGGCATGGAACCTCCCAATGAAGGTAAGCACTTGCAGTAAAATAATAATAAATAGTATAATACCTTTGTAGATTCACTTTCTTTGTTCATACAGAACCATGGCATTGACTACGGAGACATATCCCAGAGATTAGCACTCAGGAAAAGACTCCAGTGCAAAAACTTTGAGTGGTACCTCGACAATATTTATCCAGAGATGAGGAGATACAATAACACTCTCTTTTATGGAGAGGTGAGTACCACATTTAATAAATAAAGGTGCATTTGGCAACTGTTCATGGATGAAAGATTTCCTTATGCAGAGTTCACAATGGCTTCAATTTGGTTACATGAATTTGCCATGTTGACCAACAGAAAGCTGCTTGATTTAAAAGTGACCTAAAAGTACACCACAATAAAAGGACAAGATAATGGACTTGTTTGTCTACCAAAGTTTTCCGATGTGTCCGCACATTGAGAAGTGCTTAGCATCACATCAGGGTCTGAGCAGAGTCTTGCGTAAACAGACCTTCAGACTTATGACTAAAGGTTTGGAATACATGGTAGTGTTCATTAGCAAAGGTTCGCCCATGAGACTGTTTGACTGACCAATCACAGTCTGTTATGTTCCGCATCATATTTTTTGGCATGGAAATGTGACCACAAGGCCGAGACTAGGGTCTGAGCAGACGTATTGACTTTTTATTGTTTTGCAGGCTTTTTTTTTTAAATGTAAGCTGTTCTTGCAGCTTGCTGTTCTAAATTATGATGATTGGAGATATATTTTTTATATGTTAATGACATTAATTAGGAGTTGTTTACAAGGCAGAGAGCTGAAACCATTCACAAGCAAGTTCACGTTCATTTGCGAATCATAGATTTCACATCTGAAAGTGAGGCATACACGCGTTTTCTGTTTGTATGTTCATTCTATGAATCGCATGTATGCATATCAGAGAAATTATAAAATTTAGGATGGTTTCTGTGCAACATTTTGTAAATAAGGGCCTTATCAATGTGTCTCTAATTAACACATCCAAAATCATTTAATCACCTCATGTCCGCATGTTTTGAAGAAGGTCTGCAAGCCACTTTTCCATACAATGAAAGTTAGTGAAAATTAGGGCTGTCAAACCCCCAAAAACGATGAAAATAACCACAAAAGTGTCACATAATGGTCATTATGACTCTTTTACTACATTCCAAATCTTTTGAAACCAGTGATATATAATGTGATGAGTCAACCAAGTTTGTGATCATGTCATTTGGCTTAGTCATTTACAAGGCCAGTTCAAGATCATTGGCAATTCCAAGATTTCACATCTGAAAGAGTAGCGAATGTGCATTTCTGTGCGTACTGTATATACATTCTTTGAATCACACATACCCATAATCGAGAGATGATTGTAAGATCAAATTTAGGATGGTTTCTGCACAACATTTTATAAAGGCCCATGGTGTTTAGAGTCAATGATGCCAAAAACGACTTAAATTTAAATTCAGCGTATGGTTTAAAAAGTCATATGAACCACTTCTGTGAGGCTTTTATGATGCCTTTTTATAATTTTTGGAGTTCCACAGAGCCAGTTTTTTACCATTCACTTCAATGGTATTGAAAAGAACACTGTAAACATTGTAAGGTGGCTTCTTTTGTTATTCAAAGAAGACAGATTTGCGTTTATGTCTTTAGCAGACACTTTTATCCAAGGCAAGAACAAAAGAGAAACAAATTCTGTCAAAGTGCCAACGATATTCGTAATATACAAAGAAAGGGAAGTAGTATGAAGGCGAGTAAATGATGTAGCATCACTTTAAGAAGGCACTGCATCATTATTTAGGTCTTAGTTTTATCAAAACAGGCTTCATAGTCAGAGAATAACTTTTCAATCAACAAAAAGCAGGTCAAAATATCAGCCACTTACATCTTTTTACTGTGTTCTAGATACGCAATACCAATGTGACCCATCTGTGTGTGGACCAGGGCATAAAGGAAAACCACACAGCAACTCTGCACCCCTGCCATGGCTGGGGCCCTCAGGTAGAGCCACAACTCCTCACAGCTATACATCTCCACAGACCTGACCTCTGCTAAACCTCTACTCATTCTGCACACTGGAAATAGGTTACGTCTGGAGGGAGTCGCTTCATGACATAGTTCTCTGCATTCTGTTCATCAGTGGCAACTAAGCAATGAAATTACAAAATGGTGCAAAATAAGAAAGAAATTGTGTTTTCTGGTTATAAGTTCAGTTTGAAGACTGTAACATCTAGATCTAGTCTTGACCAGTTTGCATATCTGCACTGGAGCTTGACCCAGCTAATAATTATAATAAATTAATAGTCATTACGGAACTGCCAAAAACTATCTGGCAAACATCATCAGCATAGGGTGCCAAAATGCCCCTGAATGACTCAGTGACCCAGTTACCAAATCACTGAATTAAATAAATTCACATTATCCCCTCTGTGGTCTATTTTGTAGCTGGGTCGCTACACTAAGGAGGGTTATCTTTTCCTGGGTCCTCTGGGAAGCACTGGCGAAGATACACGGTGTTTGGTGGACGATAAAATCAGCAGTTATCCACAGCTCCTGAATTGTGAGAAAGTCTCCAGCGTACGCCAGAAAACATGGCACTTTGCAGAGGTGAATAGGTCATGTTTTATATAGAGCACTTTGTAAAAATTGTCCTTTTGCCTTTGATCACTAAAAGGATTCTTTTATTTTTGTTCCCTGAAGAATGAAGCAATCATCAACCGAGCTACAGGACGCTGTCTTGAGGTAGTGCCGGCTAATGTCTACTTTGGCTACGCTCTGATCCTGCGTTCCTGCACTGGCCAGAAGTGGAACATCAAGAATTTGATGAAACAGGACTGAGGTCAGCGAGTTAGCGACTTTAGAAAGTTGTGAATCTCTATGGCCTTCATGGATCCAGTTTTGTGGAACTCAAGGGGTGCTGATTATGTTTGCGTGTTTTGGGTTTTTGGTCTTATTACATTCCACATTACAAAAAAATAAGACACTGGAAGCACCACTGCATACAGAAGGTTCCTTAGATTTCCACCTTCTGGAAAACCTCTAGACATCTTTTCAAAAATGACAGTTTGCTGAGAAACACTGGATATCATAAGTTCCTGCAAGAACTCTAAAGAACATCAATAATTCCTCCAGTAACCTCGCTGCAATGAAAGATTCTGAAGCACATAAACTAGGTTGAAGTTTGTTAGATGTGCAACATTTGAGTTTCAACCATGAGAGCAACCAAGTCTTGAATGCTGAAACCAAAATGACAATTAAACGTTGTAGATGATCAACTGCTGTATTGCAGATACTCTGTACATCACTGTATAATTTAAAGGATCACTTCCAGAATAACAATTTCCTAATCACTTACTCACCCCTACTGTATATGATGCAAGATGTTCATGTCTTTCTGAAAAAATGTAGAATTTTAAGGATTTTTCTCCATGTAGTGGACTTTGTTCGTGGCCAGTGGGTTTGACGTTCCAAATTGCAGTTTGAATGCAGATTTGTAGAACTCTGCATGACCCCAGTCAAGGAAAAAGGATCTTATCTAGTGCATGATGAGCATTTGTGGTTAAAAAGTATATAATTTTTATCGAAATATATTTAAAAACTTTTAAATGACCAATGGATTGGCTAGATAAGACCCTTATTCCTTGGCTTGGAACAGCAATTCGGACCTTCAGCCCGTTGTCCTCCAATAAACTCCATTATATGGAGAAAAGTTCTGGAATGTTTTCCTTAATTTCTTTGCAACTGTAGACAGAAAGACTTGATAATCTTGGATTACAGGCAGGTGAGTAAATGATCAGGAAATGTTTATTCTGGCAGTGAATTTATCCTGCAAGTCTATTCTTAAATTATATACTATATGCAAAATTACGTTACATCCTGGAAAGCGTGTTTATATGTTCATAACAGCTTTATTTAGAAATAATATTTAGCAATATTGAGTTGTACTGTATTTCTTTCTGTCCATTCTCTTGTGTTAGGTTCTCACTGTCAGCAGTTATGGATCCCAGTGCGTCTTTTGTTTAAATAAGCTGTCTGCTCTGGAAATATGTTATTTATTGCCTTTTTTTTTCTACAGTAGCCCCTCAAGAGAATGACATGATATGTGCGCAGTTTAACAGTAACTATGGTAACTGAGCTCTATCTGCTGTTGAATGGATCCTGTAGTAGTCATAATGTTACTTTGAACCACACTCTAAAGCAACAAGGCCGGTATGTAGGCGATAGGAATATGGGAAAAAATGATCGTCAGGGATTTTCGACCGAGTTACATAAGGACACGTTACATGAGTCATAAACTGTACATTTAACTACAGTTTCCTTAGATGTTGTTGCACCCATACCGTCTTCCATTTTGACTAGGACTGATTTGAATAAAATGGTGAACTGCTGCGTTGTAGTTGTCCTAAATCTAAAAAAGAATTTAAACGCCCTGTATAAGTACCTCACTTTTTACTTTACCTGAGGAACTGTCGGCAACAACAAAGCAGCGTGTCTAAAGATCAAAGCAAATAACACTCCCCAAAACATTTTAGCTTGTCATTTAAAGATTAATGGCAAAGACTACAATGTTCCTGTGACAGGAGGATGATAGGCTACCAAGAGGCTGATCTGACGTGTCAAAAAGCACCAGCTGAGCTTTCTCACACAACAATCCTTCCTTCAGCAATGGTAAGGCTGTTCTAACTTAAAAGGACATCAACTGTGCATACTAATCGACCCTCTGAGCGCCTCCTACCACTGAGCCAAACCTCTCCTGCTGTGATGCTTCAGGCTCTGTGTGACTGACAACTCCCAGTCATGTGAGCTGCGCCACATGTTTGAGGGCTGTTAAATATTCAACCGCTGTTTATTATGCATTTACAACTAGAATTAGGCCAAATATTCCTTTTCATCTTTCCATACTGAACAACTCTGGGCAGCTGCATCAGCATATGCTGTATAGGCCTTATGGATTTTCTTTGTTGCAGAGGCTTTCACATTTTATAGGAAGCTTGTTTTATTTTACGGTAGGCTGTGAATCAGTGAGTGGTCTAATTGTGGTGGTTCATAGCTCTCGATTACACATAATGACTTTGTAGTTCATTGTACAAGAGTAAATAATTTAAGTAGACGATACGCCCCCATGCAGTACTTCATCACCGTTGATATTGATCATCATGATTCATTACTGGCTCATTAAACTTAGTGATTCAGCCTCAGAATTCAGAGGCATGGCTGATGACTGACTTGTGAATACTGTAAGTGTTATGTGGCTTCATATTTTTGACTAACCCATTACTAACCATTTGTTTTTGTGCTCTGCATCTCAGATTAGGAATTGCAGGCCGTGGCGGTACAGTGTAACTGCACTGGGACTTTATATTAAGGCACAGTCACATTGGCGAAATTTCACAGGCACAGTCAAAAAAAAGGGGCCTTTGTCACACGGAGTCAATTTCAAAAGCCACATATTGCGTGACAAAATCTGCTAGGGGGACTTTTTTTGCCCTCGAGCAAAACTCCCAATTACATGGATACCAAGCAATGTGTCTGTGACACTGGTCCATCAGTAACACATTTGCTGTTGTACTTGTATCGCAGCCAGGATTCTATAAAAGCCATTTTCTGGCATGGGGAATTATGAGGTATTTATGGCTTTGTCTTGCCATTTAGAAATAATAATTCTGACTTTATTCCTCCAAATTCTGAGTATACATTGTTTTCCACCAAAAATCTAATAAAAAAAAAGGTAAAGTTCTCACATTTTTATGCAATAGCTAAAAAACACTGTCACTGAATTATTCCCTCACCCTTTCTAATTTTTCAAAACACTGACTGGTTGGATTTGGAACTATAAGTAGACAACTGTAAAGTAACTGCTTAAAATACTCTGAATTAGAGATTGTCTGAATTAGATACATTCTGGTGGTACACTAGCTCCTGTTTTTGGTTTCTTTCCCAGATTTCCCGTCTAAACATCTGTTCTGAGAGTACATTTAGATTACGAAATTCCTGAAAAGGGCGGATTGGTTTATGGCAGCAACAATTACGACAGTGAATCTCACTTACTTAACTGTAGAGGGCTCTAAAGTCCCAAAAATATAAAACTACATACAGTTGCTTCAAGCTTGTCTACTCAGTTCACGAACCTACAGCGGAGAATTTGTTTTTATAAAATAATGAACAGCAACAAAACAATATTAGGCCTAATTAATAAGCCAGCTTGGACAGTGTGATATATCTTGATGTAGGCTATGTTTATATTTTCCCAGGAAACAGAAAAGATGCCACAAATATTACAAAAATGCTTTATTGCATAAACTATGCATTTGTCCTGTACATATTTGAATATGTATATTAAAATCATCTATGGGTAGCTTGCAACAAGCTAGTCCAACTAACGTTACATACTGTAGCTAAATATTCTGCATGCAAAGTGTACAGATCTATCATTAAGTGAATAACTGTAAATATGGTTATTTACATTTTTTTTTTTTTCAATTAAATTTAATGTAGCCAACTGTACCATAACCGATTTAATCTGATTTCATGGGATATTTTGTTCACATTATTATCTTAAAAGGCCATTTTACAATACTGTATTTAAATATTGACATAAACTAAAATAATTCACCATGTATATTGGTATACATTCCCTTATTCCTAAAATCACACCGAACCCAAAGTATAGGTAAAGTGTAATCACACAATTGCTGAATGCTACAAGCTAATGTTACATTCTAGATCAGACAAGGACAGTATGAGGACAAACACAGTGAATGAAGTAATCACATCCACCACCAGGTGTCGCCGTTGTAATCAGAATGAACCATCCAACAGCAAATCGATCAACATTTGACCGAGAAAAAGGGGTTGAACTAACATTATACCTTTATAATTTCAGTGTATGCACCTTTATTCTCTAAAGTACACCTGTGCAGACAAATATGGCTTTAGTCAGGGGTCTCGGGGGAGAACGGAGAGGTGGTAGACGCGTATTGATTTCAGCCGCCCCCTCAGTAGCCCTGACACGATCTGTGCAGAATGTACTTCTTTTACACTATCATGCACGAACGGAAAACACACATGTAAAGCTCTATTTACAAAGTTCTGCTCATTCACATGCATAATAAAGTAGAAGCAGACCTCAGGAAACATTGTGGAGAACATATATCAGTGCGTTTTCTACAGGTGTCCAGAGGAGACATTCATGAAACACAAAAAGAAGAAATGCATCAGGCACAGAGTTTTAGCCATCGCACCAGATATTAAAAATACAAGGCCAGCGTGATTTCACCAAGTACAAGATGTTCCTGGATCAACATTCCAATCATCCAATCAGATTTAAGGGATAACTTTTCAGGAAATGTCTGTTTTAGGCTTAGGTGATTCTGTGTTCTTGTTAATTAACTATAATTTTCCACTAATTTTATGCATTTTGGGTAGTGTTAGGTTTAAGGGTAGGGATCTGTAGTCTGTAGTTTTGGAATGTTGATCCAGGATTATGTCGGTCTTGGCAAAATCTTGGCGACCAAAGATACAATCATCTTCCAATATCATTCTTTTCCTTTTTACAGTCCCAAAATTGAAGATATCTTAATTACATACATCTTTTAAAACATCAACAATGCAGTGCTACGGTGACTTTAATACTGACGGAGAATGAAACGCAATATGAACGTGCACCATACACGTAACTGTGGCTCATGGTAAAGTGAAGGGCATCTTCACTGAAGCTCAAAAAGGGAGGATGGTGTGATAAAAGTAACACAATTTTTTTTCCAGCAGGATGATGGGAGAAAGCAGTGCAAACAACCCAAGCTCATCCACTAACATGAATCTGAGAGCCATCATAAACCTTTCAGAAATGCTGAAAATGTGTTTCTCAATAGGTTAAATTCACTAATAACTGGCCATAAAGTACCATTAAGCACCTTGAAAAATGTCTCCTTATTCACTCATTAAGCCCAGATGGAACCTGCAGGTATTTTCAGGATAAAATCTTAGCTGTATAGTGTTCTGTTTTAGGAAAGTTTAGTAATGGAAAACAATCTTAATTTACTATAGAAGATATATATATATATATATATATATATATATACTTTTTACAAGTGTATAAATATGAATAACTATTAAGTTATATATTATCTATATAGTAATATTATAAGTCTATTATATAATATGTATGTGTGTTTAAAATCTTTCATCCTTTCAATTATTCGTCATTGTCAAAAACTAAAAGGTCATACAATTGCGTACATAAGTTTATCATATTTAATTAAATACATGATTATTCATATAATATTGAATTCTTTATATTCCAATTCCAAACATTTTATGTCATTTTGCAAAGTAAGTCTTGTTTGGAGAATGTTTTTCCTTAAAAATTGCATGTACATCAATGTGTTTACCATAATGTAACTGTCATTGCAAAAACATAAAAAAAAGAATGTATAAAGTGCTACAGCTGTAACGTCAAAACGTAAAAGATAATCGTTATAGATTTTATTCTTTTTTTTTTTATAAAGTCTGTGGTAACCAAAACGTGATAAAACTTGATGTTTTGTTGTACAACATGAACTGCACACACCGACAACCAAAACTACATTCTTTGTACGGTATGTAGCTACTTATTACAAACATGTATTTTTTAAGTAACTGCTTCAAAATCACGTTTTCATTATGGATGTGTATAATTTATGTTGCATATCAAAAAGTCCAAGCATCTTCAATTTAAAGGTGCCATAGAATGGAAAACTGAATTGACCTTGGCATGGTTGAATAATAACAGTTCAGTACATGGACAT
>JAUMHQ010050308.1:0-18259 GCA_032361165.1 Enteromius paludinosus | reverse complement strand
AACAGATGCCATTAATACAGGTAACGAGTGGAGGACAGAGGAGCCTCTTAAAGAAGAAGTTACAGGTCTGTGAGAGCTAGAAACCTTGCTTGTTTGTAGGTGACCAAATACTTATTTTACAAAGGAATTTACCAATTCATTAAAAATTCTACAATGTGATTTTCTGGATTTTTCCCCCTCATTTTGTCTCTTATAGTTGAGGTTTACCTATGATGAAAATTACAGGCCTCTCTCATCTTTTTAAGTGGGAGAACTTGCACAATTAGTGGCTTACTAAATAGTTTTTTGCCCCACTCTATAATATCTTGCATTTGTTGTGATTTATATTATTAAAGATAGATGTTTTGGCCCCCATTAAACCTGAGTTCTATTTCCAGATAGTATATAGATATTCTCTAGCTGAATTTATTTATTGCTTATTGCCTTCACTCCTGTGTTCAGTAGGATTGAACAGTGATCAGATAAAACGTATTAAGCCAATAACATAATATAAGAAATCATTAACCAATTTCAAAATGCTTTCCATAAAAGTTTGTTTCAAGCAAAGTCTAAAGGTGACTGTTCAGGTGATTCTTTTCTAATGTAATCTATTTTTAAGAGGTTACAGATTTATAGAGTTAATTAGAATCTCTTAAGACATCACACATATTTTGAGTCCAAAGACCTTATAATGTTCAAGACTTACAATTTTCAAGGTAAAAAAAGGGTCAAATCCAAAGCCTTGACAAAATGCTGGGGGAATTAATTTGTTGCCAAAAATTTGGAAAGTGGGTGACTGCTTTATATGTCAAATACACCTGTACTAACATAATAAACACGCCAAAAGCATATGAAAGAATAAACAAAGATTGTTTACCATGCTGATTTTTTTTATGTTGCTATATCAAATGTATTTGTATATGGTGACAAGTTGTACCACAGTATGGGTATATATACTGTATTAAACTATCTTGCACAGAATACACAAACTATCATCTGGCTACAAAAGAAATTAGCACATGATTCCCCAGAAAAATGACATTTAAAAATCTGCTACATTGTTGGCTACTCAGTTCTGGATACAGCTGTTTTTAAGCTGACGACAGTGCTGTATTGGACTTTGTATTACATGACAATGAAATTCTGGCAATGCATGCAAAAACAATGCACCACTGTTGAGATCTGGTGCGATGAGCCATGGCTCTGAAAGGAGTAGGTGGGACCGGGTTTCGCTCGCAGAACAAGAGCTCTGGTGAGACTGAAGAGAGGAGCTGAGCTGATGGCACATCTCTCGTCTCAAAGGACTAAATAAACACCATCAAATTCCACACACTCTTTCAAAAAATAACAAAGAACGACAAAAGATTACATAAACGGATCTAAATCTGAATGTTTGCCCTCTTGACCCACATTCTCAAAAACCGTCGAAATGAATAAATCAAAATGTGCTATTCACATTTTAATAAAAGAAGAGAAATTGGAAATGGAATTTTAAAATATATTAATGTTAGCTCATAAAGATACATTAAGTGCCAATTATAGTTCCCGGACCCATAATGGATGCCTGTGATAAATTGCATCAACTGTGAAGGAAAAGTTACATAATTTCCTGGATCGATAGTTGTGGGAAATAATTCCACCAATTTCAAGGCAATGTATGGTACAATAACCATAGATATGTAGGCCATATTGTGTATGTATTTGATAGTAGCAGAGTTGCCACAAGATTTATTGTTCTTGCCTTTATAAATAAAATGTGCGAAATATTACAAAAAATTTAAAAATGAAAAAGGCTATTGATTATGTGATGTGAAAAATACTAATTTGGACAAGAAATCATGATTTTCAGCACTGTAAGACACTTTCTACAAAAATTAGCCTATTGTTATGGCCTGTAACCTTCTGATGCATATTGAGTAACAAATCATTAAAATAATTAAAAACATAATTATCTGAAAAAATTACTTTGTAAACCAAATGTACCTTGCAATTAGTCTACTGAATCACCTTACAAGACAGAAGTAAGGTTTGTTCATTTTTGTTGTTGTTTTTTCGTTACATAGACCCAATATAAATGTATCTCTTGATTAACAAAAGTTTAAAGACTTAACAATTTAACAATAAACCAAGAACTAGACAATAAACATTCTCATTTGCATGAGGCTACATCATTCCGATTTAATGCACAGAGCAGTCTAATTATTGGAAAACTAAACTAGCATAACGTTACCTGTATCATATATGTATTTCTATGTTTTTTTTCTTAATGGTTCTTTAAATATCGCGATACAGTTGGCGGTGGATTTTATATGAACATAATGTATCTCTGAAGAGAACAGACAGTCTTCATAAAAGTTTAGATGGTAAATCATTTTAATTTTGCATATTTAAAGCAGTATAAGTGCAGCGCTGTTTTTACCACAGTAAACATGTTCCATATGCGCCACCTTCTATTAGAGAGTAAATTTGCGTTACCCTTTCAGTCGAATCACTTCAACGTTACATATGGGAACTCGCCAGAGAGACCAATGGCCTTTGAGCTTTAAATAAAATGCCAATGAATATTGGTGTGCACTGATTGCATTCAGGTGTACCTCATCACTATGTGAGTATAAGAGTGCACTTGCAGCTTTTCGCTTTGGAGCCTTTGCCGTTCCTGAGCTGGAGATCCCCTCGGCTTTCGTTTTGAAGTTGGAGTGGTTGAGATCTACTGAAAAGAGTTCCTGCGAGTTCATGCTCTCTCGTCTGACAGCGTTGACTTGGCGGCTGTTGGCGGATCCTGCGGGTTGGTGGCCTTTTTCAAGGCTGGCTGTATCAACTTTTTGCATTCCAGCGAGCAAAGACCTATTGAGTGCAAAAGGTCTTCCCTGGGCAATCCAGGAGAAAAGAGCAAATTTTGGGCCTATTTTGCTTTGCATGCTATGGCAATGCTGCAGGTCTACCAGGCTAAGGTGTTAAAACAGCTGCACGAGAATGGTCCTGACCAAGGGTCAATGCAAAAACGCTCTCCGGAAGACGAAGGTGCCCTTAGTCAGGTGATGTCCACAGCTCTGGTCAAGGAGAGAAATCTCTGGCTGAATCTGGCGCAGTTGGCAGACGTCGACAAACACTTTCTCAACGCTCCCATCTCCCAGGTCGGCCTATTCGGCGACACTGTCGAGGACTTGGCCCAGGAGTTCTCGACAGTCTGGCAGCAGACCGAGGCGATGTCACACATTTTGCCTCGGAGGGCCAGCCAGTCCCCCAGTGCGCCATCTCCGCCTGCCCGTCGCCGAGGGCGTCCCCCCACGGAACCCGAAAAAGGCCTTCTGCTCTGACCCCCGCTGAGGGACACAATGCCAGACCAGCGGCCCGTCGTCGAGCAACACCCGCAGCACCGTGAAGCGTCCCTGACACGGCAAACCCGGAGGTGTTGGGGGTTGCTCTCCGGGGGACGACGGCATCTCCGTCCCCACTCCTGGAGGAGCCCGGGAGCTTCTGGCTCAGGTTCGGCGGTACCGTGGGAAGAGCAATTTCTCACACATCCGGGCCCAGTGCATCGAGGTTCCCACCTGACCCATTGGTTTTTGTCTCCTCAGATGCTGACCTGGAGCATTGTGTTGCCAGCGCAGGATCCAGGGGGGCAGGTAAGCGCTGCTAAAAGCAGTCAGACTTTTCTCCAGGACGTTCAGCCTTCTGGGATCTGCCCCTGTCCCCCTACAGGCTGCCCCACCGCTGGCACGGCGGTCAACGTTCCCTTGATTCCCCTAGCGAATCAGCTGGGAGACTGGGTAGCACTTCCTAGCCCCTCGCGGTGGTTGATACGAACATTACGCCTCAGCTATGCGATTCAGTTCACCAGGCGGCTGCCCAGGTACAGCGGCATCCACTATACCACTGTCCGCTCGGACAGCGATGCTGCCGTCCTGCGTGCGGAGATTGCAGTCCTACTGGCGAAAGATGCAATCGAGCCTGTCCCTCCAGCCGAGATGAGGTCAGGGTTTACAGTCCTTTGGGCCCCTGGACAGGCATCAGACTGCTTTGGCATATCAATTGCCTTTTTTGCAGTTGTTAGCTGTGTTTCTGGCCTTGCGTCACTTTCGACCGATGCTTCGACACAAGCACGTGCTGGTCTGGACGGACAACATTCATTCATTCATTCTGTCCCCTCTCAAAGTGTATGTTGCTGCCATAGCTGCATTTCACGATGCAGTGGAGGGTGCGTCCCTCGGGAAGTACCAACTCATTGCAAGGTTCCTTAGAGGTGCGCGTTGGGTTAGTCCTCGTACCCTCTTGGGACCTTGCCGTCGCCGTACAAGGCCTGCGGCAGGTCCCATTCGAGCCCCTCCAGCCAGTGGATTTGAAATATCTAATGTTGAAAACAGCACTCCTGACTGCATTGGCCTCCATCAAGAGGGTGGGGGACCTACAAGCCTTCTCCCAGCAGTTCTTTGTTTGCTATACTGGACAGCAGAAAGGGAATGCTGTCTCCAAACAGGTTGGTCCATTGGGTGGTTGAAGCCATCTCCCTGGCTTATTTGTACCATGGAGAGCCATGCCCCTTAAGGCTGAGAGCTCACTCAACAAGGAGTGCTGCTTCATCTTATGCGTTGGCTCACAGCGCCTCTCTAGCAGATATCTGTAGGTCTGCAGGCTGGGCGACACTGAACACCTTCGCGAGGTATTCGACTGAAAGGGTAATGTCTAGGTTACGAATGTAACTCACGTTCCCTGAAGGAGGGAACAGAGACGTTACACTTTTGTGCCACGACCCTGAGGTTGCGCTGACGCCGGCTCGGCAAGTGCCCTCTTATACTCACATAGTGATGAGGTGCACCTGAATGCAATCAGTGCACACCAATATTCATTGGCCTTTTATTTGAAGTCCAAAGGCAATTGGTCTCTCTGGTGAGTACCCATATGTTACGTCTCCGCTCCCTCCTTCAGGGAACGTGGGTTACGTTCATAACCTAGACGTTCTCATTCAGACCGTCT
Source organism: Enteromius paludinosus (assembly GCA_032361165.1). NCBI lineage: Eukaryota > Metazoa > Chordata > Actinopteri > Cypriniformes > Cyprinidae > Enteromius > Enteromius paludinosus. The sequence goes on along the minus strand of JAUMHQ010050308.1, from coordinate 13,306 downwards.
GCTGTTTTTGTTTTGCTTTATGTAGTGTATGTTTTATGAAGCAACCTAGTTTCACAAAGCAAAATTCTGTTTTCAGAATTCTACAATTTAAATAAAAACTGCAGGAAATTCGTTGGTTTCCACAAATACTGTCACAACCATCAAATTTTAACTTCTTTAAATGGTTTCCTAAGCAAAGTGGAAAACAGAAAGACAGTGGGAGGGAAACTGGTATAGTACACAGTCCGTCATATGCATGTTTATGTTATGACTTTTGTGCACTTGTGATTTGATACCATATGAAGAAATATTTAATATTGAATATTAATCAGCTTATGAATGAAATCCTAACACACCGGGGGACAAAAACAAGTTCTAATATTTTATTCAAGTTTAAGCCTTAAATTGTTACATTCATAGTGCATACATTTACCCCAAAGCAGTGTTACATGCATTATAGACTTTTCAAAACAAAATATGTAACTACATATTGCATATGTTCCTTTTTTCCTGTTCTCATAGATCATAGAACATGGAAACACAGTAGAACAAAAGAAAAAAAAATGGCAAACCAATAGTTTATCTACCACATTAAATTGAAAAATTGAGGTGCTAATAACTGATACATAATATATTTTCCCACAAGTATGTAACATGTGAGATATCTTCTAAGAAACATTATGTTCAGTCAAGTGATAAGGTACTCCCGAATTCCGATGTAGATCACTGTGCAAGTCCTGATGTAGACAGCCAGTCAAATAGAAAGAAGCTCAGCAAGCCAGTGACTACACCAACATATGTCAGCTGAGGGATGGATGCTGATGAGGTTACTAGATACACATAAGAAGATAAATCAATATTAATCACATCATAATTGCAAAACATTACTAGAACTAATTTAGAAAAGGTTCTTAATGAGTTCAATAAAACGAGTCAGTTCTTACATCTGGCGGGAAAACTGGCAACTGAGGAAGAAGTAGAAGAGAATTTAAAATCAGTACAAATCAGTTACTTGTTATTTTTATATAACCTTTATATGACTTTTTGTACCGCTTTCAACTCTTGTTTTGATTGGTCCTGAGGAGACGGTTGCAACATCAGAAGCGTTGAACTCTGGAGTCTGTATTTCTCTTTTCCTAACACATCTCTACAAAAACACAGAAAAAACAAGAGTTGAGCCAAATAAAACAAATCTAAAATAAAGCAAACAAATGAAATTTTGTCATCAGATGAGCACTAGTTACCGGAAGCAAGGAGGCACAAGTGGAGTTCTCACAGAGTCGAGTAGCACAATGCAGGTAGAAAGTGGAGATGGTCAGGTTTTTGTGTTCCACAAAGCGGAAGGCCTCAAAGGAGAACTGAGCTTCCTGGGATATCCCATTCAAATCAATCCTTGTCTGGGCATCACGATTACACCTAAAAACAACAATAGATGTGATTCTCACAACAGAACTAAAGTGTCTACTCTCTTTCAGTCTGCTTTTTGTGAATGACTTACCCAATAAAAAGATCATAAGAAGTGCTGCTGGTTGGATATGGGCTTGTTGTGGCGTAGCAACGGTCCAGCAACACATTGAACCTTACAATACACAATAATATAAATTAGATTTGATCGATCTGTAAATGTATAATCAGTAGTGTTCAATTTTGATACAACAAGAGCTGTAGTGTTGTTATTGTAAACTAAAACCAATACTTCTGAAATAGTCATTGCTTGACGTAAAGGTGAAATAAAATCAAATAAATATGTTTAAATTGAAGTATATAAATTGCTAAAACTAAAATAAAAATAAATTGAGCTGAATAGAAATACTATAAAAAAAGCTAACTTAAAATATTAATAGTAAAATATATAAATAATACTTAAATAACACTGGAGAGTTGAATTCTTACTTGTTTGTGAGGTTTGTTGCTTTGACCTGCACATAAATGCGAGTTTTCAACAGCAGCCCAGTTCCTGGTACCTGGAGTTTGGTAGTATAGTTGGCAGTCTAAAAAATGTTGGAAATAAAAAGAAGATGTCAAGAAACTTGTATTCTCTGATCAATTGAAGAAGTGTTATTTCATGAAACGATCCTTACACTGTAAAGAGCCATGCTTAGAGTACTGACGAAGGTGCCATTGTTGTCCTTTACTGCTAGACTCACTCCTGAGCTGTTGGCACAAAAACACACTTTGTCACGCAAGTTACAGTACAGAAACCTCGGCCGAGAAATAGATTCTGTGCATTTATACTCACACGCTGAGCTCAGTGTTGTTGACCAAATACTGCAGTGGATACAGACATGAAAACTGGTACATCAGCTGTTGCCTGTAGGTGATAGTGCTGGTGCTGGGATCGAAGGAATTGATTAATCCAGACACATTAACGGACTGGATTTGGGAGAAGTCTGAGAATACTCCGGATCCAACCTGACTTGTAATCTAACCAATAAACACGCACATTATGGAAATCTGCAGGATGAAACTTTGAAAGGTCGATTGCTTTATGGAGAACAGCTCTTACGTTCATATTGTTGCCACAGAGTAGGAGCGCCTCCTGAGAGATTGAGAAGTTAAACATCAAGACGGGAGGATTGACAGTCCAGTCCGCCACTCCACGGCAGGCTGGGACATTAAACTTAGCATTGAGTGCCATCAGCGATTCGTTGTATCCCCCGAAATACATTGGACAAATGAGAACTTTTAAAGACATAGTATTGGTTCCACAAACCACTGTGATGTCGGCGTTTTCTGGAAGATACATGAATATTCATTACAGTAATTTGACTAATATGAATGCATAACTTTTGTTTTTTTCTTGGTCTTTTGTTTTCTAGTAAAAATGTCAAAATATCCTTTAAATGACACATTTAAAAAGCAAAATTAAGATACATTTCAAATAGTTGAGAATTAATCCCTTTCTAATTTTATTCTTCTATTAAAATTGATTTATTGTATTATTTTATTAATTTATTTTTGCCAAAGTTGTAAGAACAATAAACTAAAAGTTACAAATGACAAAATTAATTGGCCGAAACACCTTTATATCTTCTGCATTAAATGTATCATTTTTTTCCACAATGTTTAAATCGTTTTTACTGAACAATAAGAAATAAATCTGATGAAGAACAGAGTGTAATCACTAACCTGCCGGTCTGTACGTGGGGTGCGGGAGGCATGTTTGGAGACCCTGACCTTCACACTGCAGAAGAAGGCCAGAAAGACACAACAGCTGGACTATTCTGATCATCCTGAGGCAAACTGAAAAAGACAAACCATTAGAAAATACAAACCAATGAAGCAAACACTTCTTTCATCTTTTTTAACTCATTGAAAAAGTTCAACATTTTAAAAAATCTGTGTTGAAGTATGATAAAGTAGCAAATATGTCTTATTCCATCTAAACCATTTTAGAGAATTAAAGAAATGTTACCTTTTGGATCTATAAACTCCTGATGAGTATCTTCTCCTTCCTGTCTTGCAGATTCTTCCAGGTTGGGTATTTATACAGAGGAGAAGGGTGTGAGAGAAAACCTGACAAAAGACCGCAACACGAGACCCTCCAGTGATCTCCCCACTGATACTGTATCTATTCAGATCTAATATCTACGTACAAAACCATTTTGTCATCAATATTGTTGATTGAACAGATAGTTCCGAGGACAAGTGACACTTTTACATAAATAAATAAATAAAAGTATGTCAGGTCTCTATTCTCATTAAGGTCTTAAAGTTTTCAATTGATTCTATTCAACTGAATCACTCAAATCCTTCAGCAACCTAATAATACATATCTATACCATTGTATGGTTATATTTGCATGGTATCAGCGATGCTCAACATTTATTTATTTCGATGACGAATTATAATTCATAATAACTGTTATTCATAATAATTTTGTAAAATTTTATAAAACAGATGTTTCTAGGCTTTGATTCAGATCTTTACTCTACCAACATACACCTTTGTTTTTCTTCCTCTGTGTTGCTCGGCAAACACTTTGTTGCAACCACAATTGTTTCTGAAGAAATATTAATATTATTGCATTTTATTTGCTATGTATATAGAATAAATAAATATATAGATGAATCTGTGGTTTACAGTGAATTTATAACACCCTTAGCTGTTATAAATTCTTCTTGGGGCTTATTTTTTTACTTTTAAACTGTTTTATTTTTATACTGCATACCTGTATATTAGTGCTTTCAAATGATTAATGGATTAATCTCATACACAATAAAGGTTTTTGCTTGCTTAATATATGTATTCTGTGTGTTTTTATCATGTATACATAAATACACACACATACAGTATTTATTTAGAAAGTATTTACATGTATTTAAATGTCTATATTATAATAATTTATATTAGAAATAAACATATTTAAAAAATAAACAATCTATTTTCTTAAATACTGTACGTGTGTGTACTTATAAATACACACTGTACATATATATATAGATTGTTGTAGATTTATATTTTTGGGTAAAATGTCTCTTTAAAAAAATTGAATAAGATAGATCCGATATGAGAAGAGATCTTCATTAGTGATATTTGATATTAGATATTATTTTAAATGGATAACGAAAACTGTCCGCACTACTTTTTAATGTATTTCACTTCACAATTGAATATTCTGTAACACTGGTAGGCTATACAGGCATATATGTTGGCGGGTCTCGCTTATGCCGTCAAGTAGGGTGTTAAAAAAAGGTGTTGGTCACTTAACAATGAAGGATAGAATTTCTTTTTATGAATATTGGCACTAACGCTAGTACTTACTTCATAGTTAAACACTTATATGAACAAAAAGGTACCCACTGTTCCCTTGTTAGGACAGCAACCACATGTAGAACATTCCCTTGATGAAACCAAGCCCCTTTTCAATACAGGTCAAATCAAACATACATAGGAAAAATAGAATTCCTCTATTAAGACAGATCCTTCAAAACAGTCACAGTATTCAACAGTTATAATATTGTTTTAAATTAAGGTTTCTTAATAAATATACACAATGAGTATTTCAGTCATGGAATATTAACTAGCCTAATTCATTTTCAGAATTGTTTTTTCATAGGTTTGGTTTGAGAATTCAGGAAATGTAAAGTTACTGATGGTTTCATAATCGACTTTATTATTATGAAAGGGTCATGACTGCTTGTCTGCCCTTTAGCTTTATCCAGGTCAGGTAGAAAAAGCTATTGTGAATAAAACTATACAATGACATTGCTCTGTTTTCTGATTGAACTCCCTTTTGTTGAAAATATCACATCCCAGAGGATTTGAAATGATCAACCGCTTCGCTTTGTCTGGTGCTTAAGGGTGTGCCGCATTCTGCCTGCTTTTTGTTTAGGCTCAACTCATCACACCCTCTATACAATACCTGCACAGTTTTTATCGGACATTTAGTTTCCACTGTCACAAATTGTTTTCAGTGTATGTAGACTGATAGTCTTACTGACATCATGTACATTGTACACTATTGACAACTGTGACAGCTCTCTGACTGACAGGGGTTTTCATGACTATGCCACCATGTGGTCACTTGTTGATGTGGCGGATTTACACTGCAGTATCACTGTAGAAACATAAAATATATAATATAAGCATGTGTGACAACAAAGATAACTTTGAGCTGACAGAATTGGTTTAGGACAGACAGACAGATATACAGACAGACAGATAGATAGATAGATAAATACCTGAGGGCTCCCTCTGACATAATTTAAGGGGACGTGGAGTGTACAGTAATATAGTATTAAGATAGCAGTGTTACAAAACATAGGTCTCGGTTCTCAAGTTTATGTATTATTTTTTTTACACAGAATATACAATATTAATTTTATAATGTTTCAGTGATCACCAAAGTTTGAAAACTGCACCACACGCGAACAGAAATCGAGCTGAGCTGAGAAGGTAACCATAACCACAGCGCTACCCCGTGTCAGTAATTCAAAGCTTCAAATGTAACAAATACCTCAATTTGAAGAAAAGCGTTTCGTTCTATTTATAGGGATACTACTTTAATAAAGAGGTTTGTAACTTCAGGGATTTTGTGGCGACCATCGTCTGGTTTATAGAAATACGAAATGAAGAGAAGACGCCACTTGAGCAAAATGGCCGCTAGAGGGACCTATTTTGGGTTTTTCACTTGTTCAGAAAGTTTCTCTATGTTCTTGTCCATCGTTCACATTTATGAAACAACTTCAGTCCTGTTTCTTTACTGTAATTATTTTCGCTGACACAGCCATGACTGTCCGTTTGACTGGATTTGTGATTAGTGCAAAACGTATTGTACTTAAAATTACCCGGGAATGTTCTGGAACTCTATTGATCGATGTTTTCCTCCGTTTAGAAGCATTATGGTGAAACAGGCGGGACTCCATCTCTAAACGCTTCAGCGGCCGCGCGACGTGATTGGCTGCTGCTCTAGTTCCATGTTCTGGACTGTTCTCAGGAAGAGTCTTTAAAGCGCATTACAGCACGCTTCTGCACGCTTCGCGCGCGTCTACAACTGCGACACCACAGGCGATTGACAGACTCACAGTGTTTCTGGTGAGCACCGATGACTGTTGTTATTATGCATTTAAAGTTAACGAGTTTAGACGTTCTTTAAAGCGATAAGTTAAACTATTGCACGGCTGCCAATATTAGAATACAACGCCATACCGAGATGCGACGAGTTTGATGCTGTTTAGGGTTGATCGTTTAGTTTGATAGTTTACAATTTACTCAACAGTCAATATTCCGTCGTTTTTTCATTCATCCACATGTTGTCCCTAAGCTTTGACTTTCTTTTTGTCCTAAATATTAAAGAAATGTGAGGCGAAATGTTAGGGAATGTCAGTCATTTGTCACGCATTTTCAACACAAACGAGGAATTAAAAAACTGTCAGATTTGAACTCTAGCCAAATGTTATTTTAACACCTTTTCCTGAATTCGAACTGCATTCTGAACTACCGTTAATACGGAATGTTGTAGAACGTTAATGTAATTCGAGCGTTTTCGAAATTTTGTGCGCGCGCTTGATTAACGTTAGGGTTTATGGAGCGTTCTAGCAACAGATGATTCCAGAAGAAGACACTCCCAGCTTTTCCAATTCAGGAATGCCTACGAAAATCACAAACTGTTGCATAATGGTTTGGAGCAAACGATAGGAAACTGAACATTAACTTTCCCTCAGAGGCAGTTAATTATCTTAAAGCGATAGTTCACTCAAAATACATTGCCTATTTTGTCGTGAATGTGTCAGATTGAGGTTGTCGTTCTTTATGTTTGGGACGACATGAGTTTTAATTTATAAACATAACGTTAGCTAATCACGAATGAATCCAAAGGAATGATAAAGCTGTTGTGAAGTGCTTTCCTCCGCTCTGTTTGAAGCAGCGCCTTTTAACACCGTGACAGCTGATCCTCTCTGTGGTCCATGTAGGCCACAGGATCATCTGATGTCTAGTGTGCCAATAAAGCTTTTGAGTAAACAACCAGTTAGTGTATACAACGAATTGAGCAATTATTAGATATCAAACTAACATATATACATCCCTTATTTGGAAGGCTTGGGTAGAATGCTTAAAATATAATTCATTATAAATATTAACCACTGCCATATGTGTATGCTGCCAGCAGAAACCATGTCAAAGGGACCAGCAGTTGGCATTGATCTGGGGACCACCTACTCCTGCGTGGGGGTCTTTCAACATGGCAAAGTTGAAATTATTGCCAATGACCAGGGTAACAGAACCACACCAAGTTATGTAGCATTCACAGACACAGAGAGGCTGATTGGAGATGCTGCCAAAAATCAAGTAGCAATGAACCCCACCAATACAGTCTTTGGTAAGCGGATTTATGGATGATGCAATTTTGAGATTTTTAAAATGTATCTGTATAAACCAATAATGGACGTTTATCTGTGCATGCTAATTTCCTGTAGCTTTACATTATATTATCCACACTCAATCAATCAGTTACTATTAAACACACAACTGATTTATCAACACTGTTAATCTTTATCAAATATTTGTATTATACAATTATGGTCTGATGTATAAATTTAGCTAAAAAGTTCTTTTTAGTGTTAATTTAATCAAATTAGTATTAATCGTGGCCATATTAAAACATACTTATTGGCTTATTCTTGTATTATTAAATTTAAGTTCTGTCATGTTCTGAGTTTGTTGCCGTATTTGTTTCTCTAGATGCAAAAAGGCTCATTGGACGGAGGTTTGATGAATCTGTTGTGCAGTCAGACATGAAGCATTGGCCGTTCACTGTTATAAATGACAGCTCACGCCCCAAAGTTCAAGTTGAATACAAAGGGGAGACCAAGACCTTTTACCCAGAGGAGATTTCTTCCATGGTGCTTACAAAGATGAAGGAAATTGCAGAGGCATACCTTGGAAAAGTAGGTTTCTGTTATACACAATGCCTGTATTTGCTATAATGTGCCGAGAAACCATCTCCCTTGTTGCTGTATGTCTGTAAGATGTTGACATGTCTAACCTGTCAACATTGACACACGTCAGTTTATTAGAGCATGAAAGAGGCCTGTTTGAATAACGCATTTGTGGGGAACTTCAGTAAAAAAGAATCCGCTGTTACACTTCCTGATTCTGTGTTCGCAGACCATCACAAATGCTGTTATTACGGTACCTGCTTACTTCAATGACTCTCAGCGCCAAGCCACAAAGGATGCTGGGACTATCTCTGGCCTCAATGTTCTACGAATCATCAATGAGCCGACCGCTGCTGCCATTGCCTATGGTCTGGACAAGAAAGTAGGTGTACTACATTTACTTACAATATTAAAACAGTAATTGTTGTTAACGCAGCTGACTTATTTGTCTGGTATCAGGTTGGTTCTGAGAGAAATGTCCTGATCTTTGATCTTGGAGGTGGCACTTTTGACGTGTCCATTCTTACAATTGAGGATGGCATCTTCGAGGTCAAGTCTACAGCCGGAGACACTCACCTTGGCGGAGAAGACTTTGACAATCGCATGGTCAACCATTTCATCTCGGAGTTCAAGCGCAAGTACAAAAAGGACATCAGCGACAACAAGAGGGCAGTCCGTCGGCTGCGCACAGCGTGTGAGCGAGCAAAGCGCACTTTGTCCTCCAGCACTCAGGCCAGCATCGAAATCGACTCTCTTTATGAGGGAATCGATTTCTACACTTCAATCACCAGAGCCCGTTTTGAAGAGCTCAACGCCGATCTCTTCCGTGGCACGTTGGATCCGGTCGAGAAATCCCTTCGTGATGCTAAACTGGACAAGTCTCAGGTTCACGACATTGTCCTTGTTGGAGGATCCACCCGTATTCCAAAGATCCAAAAGCTGCTACAGGACTTCTTCAATGGGAAGGAGTTGAACAAGAGCATTAATCCAGATGAGGCTGTCGCATATGGAGCAGGTAAAGAATACGGACATAATTTTGAATGGCCTATTCTTCCATAAATGTCCTATTAGAGACATATTTCCTGTTTATAGCTGTCCAGGCAGCCATTTTGTCTGGAGACAAGTCTGAGAATGTCCAAGACCTGTTGCTCCTAGACGTTACTCCTCTGTCCTTGGGAATTGAGACTGCTGGTGGAGTTATGACCATCCTGATCAAACGTAACACTACCATCCCAACCAAACAAACACAGACCTTTACCACTTACTCCGACAACCAGCCTGGTGTCCTCATTCAGGTGAGCAGATGTTTATTTGAGTTTTTTTGTTTGTCCATGGTTTCTGGCTAAGTTTCATGTTAAATGCATTCCTCTGCTGTAGGTGTATGAGGGTGAAAGAGCAATGACTAAGGACAATAACTTGCTGGGAAAGTTCGAGCTGACGGGCATCCCTCCTGCTCCGCGTGGCGTCCCCCAGATTGAGGTAACCTTTGACATTGATGCCAATGGCATCATGAATGTCTCCGCTGTAGACAAAAGCACCGGCAAAGAGAACAAGATCACCATCACCAATGACAAAGGTAACATAACTCTTGATCTCCTAAATGTCTTTTGTTATTGGAAACCAAAGTCCTAATCAATGGTTCCAACCTTTCCAGGACGTCTAAGCAAGGAGGACATTGAGCGCATGGTCCAGGAAGCTGAGAAGTACAAGGCTGAGGATGATGTCCAAAGAGAAAAGGTTTCTGCCAAGAACGGCCTTGAGTCCTACGCCTTCAACATGAAGTCCACGGTTGAAGATGAGAAACTCAAGGGCAAGATCAGTGACGAGGACAAACAGAAGATCCTTGACAAGTGCAATGAAGTCATAAACTGGCTGGACAAAAACCAGGTATGGTTCTCAACTTTTATGTCTGAGATGACTAGTCATGTTCATACATCCCATAGTTCATAGTGTTATTATTTCTACACAGACAGCAGAGAAGGATGAGTTTGAGCATCACCAGAAGGAACTAGAGAAGTTGTGCAACCCTATCATCACCAAGCTGTACCAGAGTACTGGTGGGATGCCAGAAGGAATGCCTGGAGGCTTCCCAGGAGCTGGAGGTGCCCCTGGTGGAGGTGGATCCTCTGGACCAACCATTGAGGAAGTCGATTAATCATTCTGAGAATGTTTCTCACTGTTTGGAACACCTTACTGTGTTGTTTTGGAGCACTTTAACAAGTATTCTTTCCCTTTTGCATGTTTCTCACAACAGATTTATTTTTGACCAGTTGTGAGTTGTTGTATTTGTTACATGTTTGCTTTGTAGCTGTTCTGAGCAGCATGGTTTTGTTTTATGTTAAACATATATATGTTAAAAATGCTGCATGTGCATCACATTCTGGCTTGTCGAACACTGACAATAAAGTATTCACTGTTCACAAAGTGAATGCTGTGTGGTTTTGGTTCTTCCTTAAAAGTCTAAAATAAAGTTGACCTTAAATATATGTATAATTGTTGCAGTTTATGCAAACGGATTAAGTTCTCCCTACTGTTCAGTGAAAACATTTATAGAGGTACAAAAGATTTACTGCGAATAAATGCTGGTCTTTTTGATTTATCAAATAGTCATGAAACAGTTCCCTATTTATTAGTATAATATAGAAAATATTAAGGAATAATTATTGCATATTAGAAGGATTTCTGAAGTTCTCTTGATACTAAAGGTATGATAATGGCTGCTAAAAATTCAGCTTTGCCTTAATTACATTTAAAATATAAGCACTTTTAAATCGTAACAATACAACATTATTAATACAGCTTTAGTGAGCATAAGAAGCTTATTTAAAAAAGTACAAATCATACTGGTATGTATGATTATTTATTATATATATATGTATTTTGGAAAATGCTTAAAGGAATAGTTCACCCAAAATGTAAAATTCTGTCATCATTTACTCAATTCCAAATCTATGAATTTCCTGTATGAACAAAGGAAGTTATTTGTAACCAGGCAGTTTTTGGTCACAATTGACTTCCATAGTAAGAAAAAAAGTCAATGGTGACCCAAAGCCAACCTTGTTACAAACTTTCTTCAAAATATTTTCCTTTGTGCTCAGCGGAACAAAAAATTCATACAGATTTGAAACTACTCGAGGGTGATTAAATTATGACAGAATTTTCATTTTTGGGCGAACTATTCCTTTAAATGCAGATTAAATTCTACAACTTCAATCTGAAGTTCACCATTAAAGCTAGATTATCTAAATGTTGTTTTCATCTAAACCCAAAGCCCAGGGGGGTATTCCAGATAGCTTGGTTAATTTACCATTTGATAAAACAACCTCTGGGTGGATTTACCCCAAACCTGCATGAGTATGTCGGTTCCAAAACACCCGATAAGAGTTAGTTTAACCAACCTCCTACTGGTTACCCAGAGTTAATGCGTGTACATAAAGACATTTTTAATGGATTTCCCGAGTCAAAATGGAAAATGACAGAAAAAAGGGAGCAGCATGCTTCACAGAGGCGGAGCTGGAAGTTTTAATGCATGCGTATGAAGAATTGAAGCCAATAATAATGAATAAAAAGCAATAAAACTACAAAATAAAGAAAATAACGTTATGTGTGTTTATGTTCACGTTAGTTTGGGTGGGTTTGGTTCATTTGCAGCCCTGTTTTAGAAAACAAAACTGTTACCATCATGGAGAGAGATGTGTAGGGGAGTAACTTATTGATATTGCCGTGCAAGTGGAAACATTTCAATGTTTCACTAAAAGATATCAGAAGTGAATTTCAGTAGTCTAATTGGGTGATTTACTCAGAGTATGTGCATATATGTATACTCCTGCATCACATATTGTAAGAGATAAATGTGTTATATTGTTGGTTTAATTAAACGAAGAAGCATAACAGTGCTAGTACCTCAATGGCAAATATATAAGAAAAAAAACAGTATGAAAATGCATGGAATCAGTATTACCACGCTTTTACGATAAATGGTAATACATTACAAAACTATAAATTTGCACTATAAAATCACATATTTAAAGTAATCTTTAAAGTAAACCCAGAAAGTTACCTCCGTTTTTGGAACCGAAGGTTGAGGTTATCCACTAACTTACCCTTGAGCTTACCCGGGTATGTCACATAACCTGCTTTCTGGAATACCCCCCAGGTTGGTACCAAAATAAATGACTATAAATATATATAGTCATATATTTTGGTACCAAACTGGACTGCATTTCCCAAAAGCATTGTAAGCCTAAGTACATGTAGACCTTCCGATTAACTGAAGTACAGCCCGGATCTGCACAACATATTAGGTTGTATAGAAAAGACACAAAACTTGTACTGAAATAGTACTGCATTAGCAATTTATTAGTTTGCGTTATGTGATTTTAAACTAACAGTAAATGATGAAGGGATCAGGGATGACATGATGGTTCACATTCAAACTATATAGATCAAATGGCAGATCTAAGATGAGCTGCATCAGCGTGACATAGGCCCTCTCGGTTCATACATCCGGTAAGCACACATATAGAAGATCCCTGCAAGAGAAAGACAAGGAATGTTAACAACTACACAGCTTCTACAACTAGCAACAGCTTTACTAATCTTGTCATGACAGTGTTGTCATGATGGAAAATTTAAAGGTACAGTATATTTCACCCATTCAGTTCACACATTCATCTTCGGGACCAATTCAGATGTTTTTGATGAAATCTGAGATGTTTCTGACCCTGGATAGACAGCAACACAACTGATACTTTTAAGGCCCAGAAAGTTATTAAAGGTGCCATAGAATGCATTTTAAATAGAGAATATTTTAAATTGTTCTCTGATATGTACATAGAAGGTATGTAGCTTAGGTTAAAGGGGAAAAATTGCCCAGAAACGGTTTTACAGGTCCATTTACAACCCTAGAATTTGACCCTAGAATGAAACAGTCTGTTTTTGCCTTA
>JAUMHQ010050094.1:0-10375 GCA_032361165.1 Enteromius paludinosus | reverse complement strand
AGAATTTGAATTTCATTTGAATAAAACTGTCCTTATGTAAAGGTATTCATGGCAACCCGTCAAAATAAAAGTTTGGTTTAACTTGAAGACATTGTGGCAGAAATGTATAATTGTTCTAGTACTCTTGTTTTAGTACTACTACTACAAAAATTATTAAAACCATATTTTTAGGAAAATAACAACATTTCTTCAACTGTAATATAAAACCACCTTTTCCCAAAAAATAAAATTTTAATTTTAAAAGATAAATTAAATGACTGTTTTATGATTTTCATAAAGTAAGTGTAATTATTTTAATTTAGACATGCTTTTTGATTAATAAATGTAATTAAACCATTAAAAAGCATTTCAGAAAAAAGAGAAAAAATGCTCCAATGAAGAAATAAAATCATTTATATCATAGATAGCCAAGCAAACTATTCCTAAAGCTAAATAACAATTTAAGCAGCAGTTTTAAACGAAAATCCACACAAAAAACAAGAGACACATCTGTGATGTTTACCTCAGCCGTGCCAGCATGCCTCATGTGTATCACTTTCACTAGCATCTGTCCATCCTTCCTAATGAGGTTCAGTTTGTTCTGTTCCTGCACCAACATCCAGATTGTTGTCAAGCAATGTTAATTAGTTGATCATGACTTTATCAGTATGTTTTAAATTACACACTAATCACTGTGCCTGTCAAAGAATGTCAGTTATGTACCCGGTAATATATCTTCAAATCTCCTCCTTCTGTGCTTGGAGGCCTTTGAAAATTCTCAAATTGACATTCCCATTCTTTGCTGAAATGTCCAATCACATCAATCTCCTTCACACACATCACTCTCCTGCATGATACACAAAATGAATAAAAAGGGAAAAGTGGCAAAATGCCAGCGCTTCGTCATATTTCTGTTGTAGGAATACCTGTTGGTGATAATAAGGTTTGTTTTTCTGTGCCCCGGGTATTCATAGTGTTCTCTGAAGATCTCTCCATCCAACTGTTTAATCTCAGACCTCTGAAAAACATACACACTCATGCAGCACAATATACAAAGTATAGCACACACTGCTGCAGTGACCGTACCCAAAACAGAGAAACATAACATAACAAAACATAAATCATCCACAATGCAACTGATCATGGCAAAGAGGGGTATTGATTTATTCCAGATTATTTGGGTCAAATCACAGGATTCAAGCAATTAATACAATTACAACACAGTAAAGCCACATTTAACAATTACATGACAATTATGAACCACATGTGTTGTATAAGACAGAGTATAAAGTATATAGGAAAATATCAGAACATCAGACATTAACTTCAACATGCACTGTAAAATGCCCATTTAGTGCATATAAATAAGTTCGTATATATTAATATGCACATTTGTACGTATTCACAATGATTAAGAATAATGTTTACATTACATTTTTACATAATATATTTTATATAGACTGTAATATTGTGTTATCAGACTTTGGATTCATGGAAATGTATTTACATACATAAATTCAAGGAAATTAAAATGAGTTTTAGAAAAATAGACAAACTTTGGAAGTTACACAAGCTATTTCTAGCAAATCTAATAATTGTTTAAATATTAATAATGAACATATATTATTGTTTGCAAGTGTCGCTCTAAAGTCTTAAAATCACCTTGTTATTTTTTTCATTTCAAATAAAATATTTCGAAAAATACGACAATTGACTAATGAGGTTATGTTTGGATATATTTGGCATATGATACAAAACTGATCAAATAAAATGTCTGAGGTACAATGCTAAAATTATTTTTGGCAAAATTAATAGAGCCAAATTTAAAAATGCTTTCTAGATAAGAAAAGTAGCACAGCCATAAAAGTGCACAAGACAGACAACTTCAGATGCAGACTTAGGATAATATATCATTTCTAAACACAATAATGTAACATTCTATTGGAGTTGGACCAGGCTAGACTCAGTCTAGTACTGGATATCCAGTTTGGTTTATTTAAGTGCTACAATGTCTCAAATGTTTTTAGTAACATCTTTAAAGGTAATAGTCCCAATCCCACCCCCCCTACTCCCAATCTACATTTCCTCAGGCTGCATTTGGGAAAGGAAAAGAAAGAAAAGGGAAAAATTAAATGAGTTGGCAAACAGGAATTCATTTCTTTCACAGCAGGGTAGGAGTCAGTTCAACTTGGGAGTTTAAGGTCAGTTTTAATGAAGAATACAGCTGGAATTTTAACAAGAGGATTTGGAATTTGGTCGAGTAAATTTAGTAAAAATGGATGTCCCCATACTTGCCCAGTTGAAAAATCACAGCACAGTTAGACAATTCTTTTGTTTTACCTGAAAGTGGTGTTTAAATATGCACTTATTAACATAAACTTCATAACCAGAAAGCTGAGCATTAAATAAAGTTATTATAATCCCCCCCCCCCCATTTTTATATGTCTGTTTATTATCCAATAAATCCATATTTATGGATATAGTACCGTCAACAGCCAGGAAAAATAAACATGTCTGAAGAAATAAAATGTTACATAAATCAGGATGATATATGAACAAACACCTTCCAAATATAAATAAGAATAAAAGTGGAAAGTTTGGTGCGTGCAAGTCCGAAACAGGACAATGGAATAGAAGCATATAGTCCAAAATCTAAAAAAAAAACAAAGGTTTTGCCTTAATCTGTCAAACTGACTCCAATCCTTCCAAACTATTAGGCTGTTAGTAGTTAGGGTTATGCTGATTAAAATCCTTCCCATTGATGTCTAATAGCCAGGTCAGTTGGGGTTGACAGGTAACCTCACCTGAAAGAGGTCAAAGCCCGCCGACTCATGGTTGTCGTAGGGCCGTATTATGCCGTCCTCTTGTATGAGACGCACTGGCCTTAATTTAGTCACCTCTTCAGTCGATTCTGCCACCCTGCAAATCAAGTCAGCAACAGCCCATTAGAAAACTCACAAGAATGACATCCTGTGATCCAGTGTTTTTCATCCATGTAAAATGCGTGGGCAATGGATGAGTCATTTTTAACAACAGGTAGAGAACAGAATCTACTCAATTAAAGTTCATCTGAGCATGCCCCAACAGCCTTGAACAAACGCTATGCATCTCAAGAGTCATTGAAAAAACAGCAACCTTCAGTACAAAGTTTCTTTGTGCTGTTGCGTGCAGTGTCTGATTCCTTAAACCCTCTCTCACCTTTGGTTACTTCTACAGCGCGAGCATGGAAAAGCAATGTGATTAGTTCATACAGACAGTGCCGATCAGTTCAGGTGTATAAGATGGAAAGCAGAACAAATGGTTGGATGATTGAGCGCATATGCTAGAGAATCACTGGAGGGGTGAAGGAGGAGGGCATCACTGTTCCAGCTTGTCGTGAAAAGGTTTGGCATGAAAAAAAAGCCAGGGGTGGGAACACCGTAAAACACGACAGATTGGCCAACTCATCTTTCCGGGGCAGGATTAATGGCATGGGTGCACAATGTGATTGGTTAGCCTGGTCATCGACTGCCTTGGTATTCATAATGCTTCTTTTGCTATTGGTTGGAGAGCTCCTGGTCGCACCAGGCAGTGCCGTGTCAGAGTCCAGTGCATCAGCAGTGCGGTGAGCTCATGCGGTGGACTTGGTCTGACAAGCAGAGCAGTCGGAGAGAGGGAGATCGTTTAAAGTTCACCCAAAAATGATACTCATTCTCATTTCATTCTAAATCTATACGCCATTCTTTCTTCTGTGGAACACAAAAAATATTTGATGACCATATAATGTAATGAAATTCTGTCTCTCAGACTTTGTAGAAGAGGAAAACTTGAAGAGACTGATTGCATTGGTTAGGTTTGTGTGTGTGTGTCTTATGGATGTTTGCAAAAAAAAAACCCAAAAAACATGAAGTTGCAAACTAATTTCGGGAGGAAGGGCTGACGATTACTAGACACAGCTGACACCATTTACTAATTAGTCTCGCCTTCATCGTAAGCCAATCCGATCATTATCTCACCACTATAAATAATCCAGTTTCCTTCCCTTCCGCATTTCGTCCTTGCATTCCCTCCACCCCCCCTTCTTCACCGTTCGCTACTTCCATTGGGGGGCATGCAGGGTCTGAGCCGGACTCCGAGCCACGCCCTCATTAGGACTCTCGCTACTAGGGCTCGGGGTTCGCCGAGCTCCCGGGTCGCCCCTGACAGCACGCCAAACATGCTTGTTATTACTGTGAATGAATGAACTAGTGAAATACTTGCTAGATTTATGATGTTAATAAGACTTAAACATTAAGACTTTAACATTTTTCAAAATAACTTTTTATGCTCCACAGAAGAAAGAATTTAATACATTGTTTGAAATGAAATGATGAATGTTGTTTGTTCGAACTATTGCTTTATGATTATAAGGACATTACATATTATTCAAACTTATGGTTTAAAGATAATTTCTCTGTGATTATATGTGCTTCCTCTCCTCTCTATATCATCTCTGCTCCTGTCTGTGCTGCTCTGCTCATCAGACTTTCCATTGGCCCCAAAATGCACCAGTGAAAAGGATGTGGAGATCAGAAGCAAATGTTACAATGATGGGAAAATAGGCACATGTCGATTAATCCAGTTATAAGGGGATTCTTGAACTGTAGATTATGGCAGAATTCTCTGCGCTACAGCTCACATCCTTTGCTTCCCATGATGCAATGCTTACCTTTCAACCTTTCATACCCTGTAGATTAAAAATTCATTCATGCTGCAAAATTCGCTCTTTTTTTTGGACCCAGGAAACAAGCAAACCCAGCTGAGTGAATGCAGAGGGATCATTCACTGTCATGTCTTTGGGTATCATAGGCATAAATACACATACATCCGCACTCCAGTCGTACGCACGTTTGTACACATAGACACTCATGAGCTTCCAAATACTCACTGAACTAAAAAGAACAAACACATCCAGGAATTAACTTATGAAAAACATGAAAAAAAAAAGAGTCACAAAATTAGTTAACACACAGGAAAACTAAAAACAACACTATGTGAGAAAAAAAAAAGCAAGACGACAAAGACAAAAGAGACACAAATTAGGACACAGACACTCAGTTGATAGCAGACAGCATATTAGAAAATTGCCACAGGAATTTGTTATTTTTCAAACTCCTAAAAGAATGTATATCATTAATCTTTTCCAAAACATCAGCGCTTAAATAATACAATGCATTTCTGCCCTAGTAGGAAGAACAAGATTTCCAAGCTATATTTAGGATAAGAGGAAATGGCCACACGACTTCCATTCTGCAAAATTGAATAAATGTGGGCCCCTCTTAAAACAGCCTGTGGTATTATTAGGACTTAGGTTTGAAATATTGCTTAAACCTTCATTCAGCATAAGATTTTTATTGAACTATGAACTATGTGAGTATATACACATTACCATTTTTGCTATCCATAAATAGAATAAATACTGTGATATTGTGAAATACAATTGCAATTAAATGTGAATGTCTTTCTTTTTTAATATTTAATTAATTTTTTACATGTATTCAAATCTTTACTCACCCAAACCCTTTGAGTGGTAGTGCATGTGCATGGTTGTCTGTGTTTGTAGGTGTGTATGCAAATATAATATTCATGCGTGTCTCACCTCTGAATGCCCTGAAAAGTACTGCTTGCCATGTCTACGATGCCCCCTGTAGGTCTGGCCACCACTCCAACCAGCCCTTTCCCAATGCCTTTGAAGAACCCTGCAGCTCCCTCTTTCTTTGCCCCTAAACCCATAACAGATAAGTTTTTGTGCATTTTCAATTTCCAATAATATAATATTGACTTGTTATCTCATCGCTGAATACAAAAACAATTCAAATTCATTGACGTATGTGTTACATCAGCACAATTCAACTTCACTGACGTATGTGTTGCATCAGCAGTAAACGCCATACCTTCCATCGGTTTGGTCACAATTCCTGTTACTCCACCAACCACTCCCTAAAGGAGAGCAGAGACATAACAAAAAGTCAGTTCATGCCAAATACAATAGATTGGTGTTATATACAAAGCAGAAAATAGAACGGGAAATGTTTTGATGTCATCTTGGATGTTTTTTATTTGTGTAGGATCTTGTGTTCAGTACCTTGAGGAAGCCCTTTCCTCCTTTAGCCAGACTCTCTCCAAAGTCTTTAGTGGGTCTGTTCATCTCCTCCCTCCGTTTCTGCTGATACTCTTTGTCCATAGTGATGGCAGCCAAGCCTTTTCCTACAGTGCCTGTTATTCGAGACACCATGCCAGCTGCACCGCCTGGGAAGATTGTGTCAAAACAAAATAAGCATGTGCATTAAGGATCCTCTGTGAGTATATGTGGGTTTCAGGGAGAAAAGCAGGATAGCAGGGAGTCTTACCCACTGTGTGTCCCAGTAAACTTCGAACACCGATAACGAAACCTTCTGCAAATTCCTCAGGTCCTTGAACAGCCCCCTACACACACACAAACAAATTCTAGCAATCTACAAATTGTATATTTATAACCTTGTAAAACATGACATATGAAAGTCTTTTAAAAAGAACTGTTGAACAATGACACAAAAAGCTAAAATATAAAATATTTAAATCCATAAAAAGTTATATAAACATTGTTTACATTATGTATGTGTACTGTGTATATTTATTATGTATATATAAATACACACATGCAAGTATATATATATTTATATATTTTTTCTTAAGAAAACATTTGATTATATGAAATTATACAAATATAAATATATAAATGTAGATACATTTTACAAAATATATGCACACACTTGCAGTGGTATTTTAATTTTTAGTTTCTTTAAATTGAAGGATTACATGATTTGATGATCATTTTAGTGGACATAAAATATTATCACATGCATTATAGAGGTGATATATTAAACATACCTAACTACCCTGTGGTATCATATTTGATACACTCATTTCTGTGGATGGACTAATCTAGGCTACTCAAACCTGTATTTATATCTGGCATTTAAAAGATAACACCAACTTTTGTAGTGCATGAGGCCTGAATGTATAGATAAATGAACAGCACGTGTCAGACCTGGATGGGCTCGTAGAAGAAAGCCTCCACTCCTTCTGATAAGCCTCGGATCAGGCCGAATGGATTTCCAAGAACATCCAGACCCAAAACCAGCACGTACATCTGTGTTAGGAACTGTGAGGAGAGAAACAGACTCTGTACTTCCTTCAGGTACAGTGATTTCAAGTGAAAATGTAAGCATATTGGAGAGAGTGTTTGCTCATGTAATGAACTCTGACATTGCATGAGTGTGTATTTAGATTCACCCACTTGTTCAGTGTAGTGTCTGATCACCGCCCACATCAGTTTTTCTCGCCGGTAGAACTGATATTTCACCTCAAAGTAAGCCAGTCTGAAACGAAACAAAGTCCATCGATGTTCATGTGAATCATATTTTCCAAGGACAGTGTAAGTCAGTATTAGAGTACATGCACATCTCAAAGTCTTACTTGAAAATCAAATCATCTACGTCAGTGAGTGTGGCACCAATGCTTTTGAGCAGGAGGTTGACAGACTGGATGGCGACCATATCACCCTGTTCAGATTCATCTCCACTGGAGCCCAGAGACAGACTCAGGTGCAGCTACACACACACACACACACACAGCGTCTTAGATCAATTCTAAACATTTACAGTACACGTCAGTCAAAGGCAAATAATATATTATTTGAAATTACCATATTATTAATGGCCTGATAGACAAGTAAGTGTTTAGGCAGGTCTTTAATATGTCAGTAAAGCCAAGCATGTTGGGTCAACAGCTATTGAGTCAATAAACCAAAATTCAAAAGTAGTATCAAAATTTATTTCACCCTCCAAGAATATTACGTTCAACTGTTTTTTTTTTTTTTATATTAAATAATATGTAAAAAGTATGTGTTCTTTTGGGTAACTCCACATAAAATTCAACAATTTGGCGTATAATATAACAGTATTATATTATATTTTTTCTGTATATTTTATAAATAAATGCAACCTTTGTCAGACCTCTTTAAAAAAACACATCCAACTTTTTACAAACTACTGAATAGTCGTGGATCCAAACATGCTGTATCATGTGGAAGACTGGAAACTAGGCCTCAGGTCTTATTTTAGATTTCAGATTTCTGTGACAAGTGACCTTGAAGGGAGCATGTGCTGTGTTTTGGAGTGGACAGCGCTGTTGGTTCATTACTTTAATAGGGGAGATGTGGAAATGCTCGAAGAAGCTCAGGCCCGAGGCGTCTGTCATGGACGTCTCCATCAGCTGAGCCTGCAGCGCCTCAAGATCCCTCTCTATCAGCTTATTCTGAACACAAAGAAACACATTTTGACATTTCCAGTCTCCTTTTCATTCACACTGATCATTATGGATTCCGTTTATCAGTAAAAGTATGTGACGACACCGATCAGAAAAAAGCAGGAGTTACCTTCTCTTTAGTATCCTGGGAGTCGGTAGCTGGGTTAAACAGAGCGAGAATTGCTCCCAAGAAGCCCTGATCGATCTTCACTGCCATTTCCTGCACTAATGCCATAAAGTACCTACAGAAAAACAAACAATACCAGTCAAAGGTTGGATCTACTTTATTTGCATTACACTACTTTCCAGGATTTTTTGGATGTTTTTGAAAAAGAACTCACTAAGGTTGCATGTATTTAAGACAGTAACACTGGGAAATATTACTATAATTGGAAATAATCAGGAATCTTTGATGAACAGGAGGTTCAAAAGAACAGTATGCATTTGAAATATATTTTCGATTAATTTAAAACCATTCTTCTTTAACTGTTCCTGTAAATCGTGGAATATTCATTTCTTAAAAAATAAAAAATCTGACCCCAAACTAAACAGTAGTTTGTATTTGTGTATATTATATTAGTTAAGATCAAGAGAAACGCTTAATTAATAGCATGCATACTTCACACAAGATCACTTTACTTCATTAAAAGAATGTGATGCAGTTAATTGAGTGTAAACCAGAATTTAATTTAGTGAGACACTATAAGACAACTTTATTAGATGTGACACCGAGAGCAGATTATGTAAGCTGTGCGCCATCACTTACTTAAACTGCATGACTTGGCTGTGCTCATTAAACCTTGTGATGATGCTAACGTCGAAGAACGGCTTTGGTTCTAAAGATAAAAAGATATACTGTAGTGTGTTTATTCCCACTCACTATAAATATGCACTTATGATAGAGCATTCATTTGCTAAATGGTGCTTGTACCTGAGTCTTGAACAATAGATTTTGGAAGAGGAACAGGATGAAACACAGTAGGAAATATAGCTCCCGGCAACTGATTATCAACCTGGAACAAATAAATGGTGCACATAATAACTGAACAAATGCCAAAAATGACGGAAGTGTGATATTCAACAAGTGCATTGTGTGTGGGTGTTACCTGTAGCCAATAGAGCTGTGCACGTAAACTCCTCTGGTGAGGCGACTGTTTCAGCTCAATACAAATGCCAGGCAGGAAGTTCCTCCTGATATTGCAGGAAAATGGCTGTCTCATCAACATGGGCAATCTTCCAAAGTTCACCTGTTTTAATAAAGACAAAAAGACAATGCGATAATATCTAAGCAGCGGAATTATATTACTAATCAAACTTTATTTCGATAAAATCCTTTATTACCTCTAGGCCAGTTTCTAGTTTAGTCCAGACGGGTTCACTCTTGCTGTTGATGTATTCCTGGTAGGCTTTCTCCAAGAGTCCAATGTTTTTGTTGTTAAAGGACTTCCAGCGGTTCTTTGGTCTCATCTCCCAAACTACACCAGAACTTAAAATACAATTCAATTATTCTTAAGGTCAATGCACACGGAGTTTAAATTTGTCACAAGGTAAAAAATTAACTCAACCTCCCATTGTGTCAGTCACATTTTGCAAACTTTCGATCGTCATGAAAAAATTTGGATCAGGTTTAATTTTTTGCTTTTTTGCATCCGTAACATGCATTTTAATAGGAGAGGGGGAATAATACAAAAAAAAAAAGGAACACGTACAAAAGTTTCTGACTGAGTGTGCAAGACCCAACAACAAACAAGCTTTATATTATTAGTTAATAATCACTATAAATGAGACGTTTTACAGCAAGACTTACTGTGCGTTTACACCGCCGCCGGCGAGAGCGTCGAAATTCGCCCTGGCCACCCAGCCAACGACGCTGTAGATATTTTTTGGACGCTCTGACGTAGATTGAATGCTTGTCTTGTATTTAAAGGGGCCGCAAATCAAACAAACTTGTTTATCTTGTGCAGACTGACCACAAGGAGGGTATAAGTTAACCTCATGAAATATATTGAATATAAAAGTGTTGTTTTGAGCAAATCAACTGCATTCCTGTTGAAAAACAAGTGCTCTAGCGGGAAAATCTTGCCTATAA
>JAUMHQ010050022.1:0-18350 GCA_032361165.1 Enteromius paludinosus | reverse complement strand
ATTTGCCATCTCGAAGCGAGATTCCTATTCGTCGGTCACCGACGTGACTCGGAGTGACCGACTGATAGGGAACTAAACTTCAATGTCAAATGACAGAAATCATCCTAAGATGCTGATTGTTTTAAATTATACATATTTTGTAACATTACACATTTTTACAAATGTACTGTCTCTTTTGATTAAATGCATACTTGCTGAGTTAAAAAAAATAATAACAAATTTTCAACTTTCCCTTTACAAATAAACTCATAACAATAATAATATATCAAAAAGTGGATGAACTTAGAAATTTGAGCAAATTTTTTTTTATCCGTTAATTGGCTCAATATCTGTTGAATTGGTTGTTAGCAATTCATTTCAGCTTTTATATTATTTCTCGAGTTCGGTAATTAAACGTAAGCGAAGCTTGTTTTGCGTGCTGCCCAGGGTGAATACTCAAGGTTAGGAGGGCTGCCGAGCCCTAGGGTGAACAACCCTAAGGGATCGGGAGAGGAAGGAGGCGGACAGCCAGTTCCTAACCCTAAGTGCTCCCTCTGGCAAATATGAGGAGGAGCTGGGGAGGAGGTGGGATACTAAGATCAAGATACAGAAGGAAGGAGATCTGATTATTTATAGGGCGAGGCTGGAGATCTGATAGGGAGATGAAATAAGGCGGGAGATCGGTAATCATCACGCGCACTTCTCCCGAAATTGGTTTTATAAACTACATTTATTTTTTCCAGAAATTGTCTTTTTGTCTACGTGTTCTAGAAATTATTAACATGCATCTGAATAGCCTCCATAGAACATACAGTTAATCTGCCACTCCAGTTTAAGCTGGTTCGATGGCTTTTGTCAACAGTGGCAGCCAGCGTGCATTAGTTATTATGATGAGCGTGATGTGCCCAAAGCAAATTGCAAAGGAATTAAAACCGACACACACTCAGATTTTTTCCTTTAGACATGCAAGCACACAAACCCATCTCTTACTGTAACGCCCTCATATGTGTGTTAGCGTATATCTGTGTGTATATATGTGTGTGTGTGTGTGTGTGTGTTTGAATGAGAGTTAATTTCTCAGAGGACAACTCATCTGTACCCTGATGAATGACTGTGCCTGGCTGGATGTCTGATTTATTCCTGCTTTCATTTAACTTGATTGATTAGTACAGCAGAGATAAATGTCCTACAATCCACTGCTCTGTAGGGGTAGCAAGGTGTCATTTTGGCTGAGCATAGAGTCGCGCTCGTACCATGAAACACCATTGTGCATCAGACCCCCTATAGTGCCTTACTGTTAATAATTATGAAGTAGAGAACAAAAAAAAAAGCTCAGACAGGTTGATCAGACTGTCTTTAGTTATGCAGATGTTGCCTGGGAACCTTTTTATCTTTGAAGGGGTCACAAAAGTGCAATAGACAGCAGAATTAACATCATATCAGATCATGGGAAGCTATTAGTGCTGAAGGGGTCACTGAGGTGCAGTGAGCAGCAGAATTAGCACTGAGGCGGCCAGGAGCTATGCTGTTATAGATGGATGGAAGTGCTGAAATAAGGATAAGGAAAGGTTCAATGCAAGTAGCATAAAGGACATACTGTATAGACAGGCAGTTTCTGTGTAATAGAGATTTGAATAAGCTTGCTTACTGCATCTTCTCCTCTTTCACTTAATATTTTTTGTGTGCAATATAGAGTGAGATATGACTACATTTTTTCCTTGCATCTATACAAAGTTCTGTCATGAAACAGATTCAGATTAGCCTCAACCCAATCTGCCAGTAATCACATATACCTACATGGTGCAGCCGATTGGTTTCTTTTGCATCAGCAGCCAGTCAGCTTGCTGCTTAATATTCAAAGACTTGACCAGTTTTTTCTGTAGCAGTCTGCATAGTGCTTGCAGAAACCTTCACCTTCCCCAGCTCCATCTGTATAGATCTCCTAAGAATAATTTTATAATGATAGAACAGTGTAGAGCAGACATGAAGTGAAGTGGGAGAAAGAGAAGGGGACGGGATCAGGAAAGGTCCTTTTTGCGAAATCTTACATGTTTTATGGGTTGATAATTCGTATGAACCTACACCTAATCCCGCCCCCAAACCATACGAATGACGTAAAATACAAACAAATTGGTTGTGAGACTGTGTTGTTGCTTCAATATTGCTTGTCCCGATTCAAAAGAGATATCCTGGTTTGTACTAAAGTCTCAGGTTGCTGTCTCAGTGTATGATATATTTTTCCAGACCATTTTATTGTTAATCACTTTATAATGTAATAGGGGATTGGAACAAATTAGCTTGTTCAGCTCACTAACTGTAAATACGAGCAACAGTAAGTTTGATGTAAATACTATATGCTGTTTTATATGTGAATGCTGTGCACATCTCCAGTAGTCATTTTTGGAGAAGATGGCCAGCTGACCTTGTTCCGGATGGCTTGACGTTCACTGCAGGAATGATGTGTTTTGTGTGTGTGTGAGGGCAGTGGCAGCGGCAGCAATATTTTTGGACTGAAGAGGCGGGTTGTGGCTGCCTGCAGTAAAGCCAGCAGACCTCTTTAGCTCTAATTGGGCCTCTGTGTGCGTGCATGTGTCAGAGGTATGACAGTGTCACAGTTTCCTGTCTCTGTGGGTATCTCCAAAAGTGTGATAAAGAGAGAGAACCGTAGGATTGAGTAGAGGGGAGCTAGAGGTCCTGGTGTCTTTAAGGTGTCATTAATAAGGCAGGCTGTTTATCCTTCAGACCTTTCTCAAGCTGACAGACACACACACAAACACATGCATGTACAGTCATCCCACATGTCCTTGTCACTCTATGAGTATAATTACAAGTCGGAAGCTATGGAATGCTGGTGTAGTGCAGGGTAAACAAGGATGCAACAAATGAAGACTGTAATATCTGGAGAAATCTATTCATAAGGCCTGTCCTTCACATTTATGAATTTTAACAATCAGCCACTGAAGTATCACCAAAGAAGGTGACAGTAATTTAAAAATGAACTGTATACTGATCAAGAACTAGTCTGAATGTAGATATCTGCTAGTGGTCACTGCCAGATTCAGGAGTGTCCTCGATCCAATGCTTCGATTCTGGGAGCCTGATTCGACTCCCAATCTCTCAGTTGAATATTTGTGGGTAATTATGATCATATCATTCGACTATATGGGGGTGCTCAATGTCTGATTTAACTTAGAACTGCCAGTGTTCTCCCAATAAGTTAATAAACAACCTATTAAAATAATGCTGTAAATAAGAATCTGAGAAAGAAAGAAGCTTTAAATAAATATTTTAACCTGCTTGAATTGATCCAAACACCCCTGTAGATTTAAATTTAGTTTCATTGTCCATAATCTGTGACCGACAGATGTGCATCTTGGTGGCAGGGATTTAAATCTTTAACGAGACTCATAACGAGAGGCAGCTTGAAAGAGTGGATTTTTTTTTCTATCAGGTAGGGTACAAGTGATTTCAAAATATTTCAGCTGGTTTATATATATTGTGTATATTATTTATCTACTATATGATTTGGTTGAGTTACGCTGCAGTAAAGCCCTTATCTCTTCCGCGCATAGCACGAGCAGGACAGACAATTAAAAATAGTAATAACTATGACTGGGACTGTCATTTACATTTCATTATATTGAGAACACTATTATAATAAAACGTTGGGAATTTCCTGCAGGTTGTTGTATGAAGAACGCGTCCACAAAAGGAGTTCATTCAGAGCCACACAGACTCGTTCACTTCTGCATTTGGGGCATTTCTTGCAGATTTCTTGCCTACAAGTCGTAATATTAACGTAATGTTGTATAGAGCGTATTCTGTTCTAAGATAAATGAAATCTCACCCCTAAAGACATTGTAAAAAAAAAAATATTAATTCCACTTGTCTACATGCACAGTTCCACAGGTTCTAGTTTACACTAAAATGAGTTAGTTTGCATTTTTATCAGATTCTTGTTGTAAACTACAATGGTGAAATATTGATAAAAGTCATGGACAATATAAAGATATTTGCAATTTATTCATCAGAAAGGTCTGGCCAAGTGCATTCTGGGATACAGTATTCCATGGCATATTCTGTTGCACATTTGAGCCCATTCAGGTAACCCATGCATTCAAACAAATTACATTCTTGCTATTTTTTGCCGAAACTTATATGGATGTCATATGTAGAATGCAATTCTACAGGAAATAGTTTGCTTCAAGCTTCATTGGAAAAAGCTTCATTTATGCTGAATAATTGTGTTCCACAGCCATTTGTTCTTTACCTTCAATACACATATTATGCAAGCAATATAATCCTTTCTAATCATAGCGGGGTGTTGTGAGTGTAGCTGTGCTTAAGCATATTTTTGTGTGTGGGTGTTTGTCTGGCTCCTCCTCTCTGGATGCTCCTGTAATGATGTTGCACTTGGTTCATTGATTAGTTAGGTCTGCTGAGGTTCGTCCCCACTGTCTGCCGGAGACAGAGATAGAGCCGCCATCATTATGCTAAACAAGAGGAGACTGCGCTTAATTAGAAAATAATGAGAACTCTCTTTCAGCCTTCTTTGTGCTTTCACTGGCTCCCTTTTCTCTCGATACATCAGTCTCATGCTGTGCATTTTCTCTCTTTCTCTTTTCCTTGATTCAATTCTTTTCCATTCATTGTGCTATATTGGCCTGACTGTTTTCCCCATAGCATTGCCAAAGCCTCCAGTCAATGCAACAACAGTACAAAACAAAGCTATATAAAGAAACAAAGCGACTGATGCGCAACAAAGTAATTATGGGTTAATGTATGTTTTAATATGTTCATAAATTTTGATAATTAGTGTTCTACTACTAAAGAAATCCTGAAAACTTCTAAATATCAAAAAAAAAAATATTAGTCCTCACAACAATTTTTAATACTGATATTAGCAGTCATTTCGGACTGCTGTAAATTCAGCTTTGTCATCACGAATATAAAAAAACCCAATAATAAATATCAAAATAGATCACAAAAAGTTAATAATAATAATATTTCACAGTGTTACAGTCTTTACTTTCTGTAATCAAATAAATGTAGCCTTGAAAAAACATTGCTGACTCCAGCCTTTGGTTTAATAGTGTATATTAAAGTTATTAAATAATGTAGCTTGCTAAGCTAAGGACTGCTCTATTAAAACAATACTAGTTCGCACTAGATTGTAAATACCAGACACATGATGGTATGATTCCAGAAATATTGCCAGGGGAAATGTAATATTGTTGGTTTTATCGACTCCACTTTATCACTAAAATAGCATGGCAACAATTATTTTAAAACCAACTACTTTAGGGTTTGGATTCAGTACTGTATAAAATTAAATAACACTTGGATGTAAATGCAACTCCCCTCCTCATGCTTGCTGGATATTGTCGCAGCAGAAATGCTGACGGTTTAAAAAGCATGCTGCAATCCCCCTTTTGTGGTTGCGCTGAAGCCACAGATGCAGAATGCGTGTAACAGGCCTACTAGCTTCACTATTTGTAACAATTGTATAGCTCAACACCAGAAAGAGAACCTTTGTTTATATCACTTATACATGTAACATGCTTTTTGATTTAACCTTGGTAGGCACAACTTATACCTTGTATATTAATGTTCTTTGGCATTATTGGTGTGAGTCACTATTAGGAAATCTCCCATTGAGTTGTCTATCCCCATGCAAGCATTGCTTACCTTTATTTTATGCTCTTTTTCCTGTCTTGAACTGTCATTCTCATTCACAGGCGATCCATTCTGTGGCCTGGCACCATGAGGGGAAGCAGTTTATCTGTAGTCACTCAGACGGCACACTGACCATATGGAATATAAAGTCCCCAGCCAAGCCTGCACAGACAATCACGCCACACGGTTAGTGATCTTTCTTTCTGGCTCAAACACACAAACTCATTTTCTTCAAATTTATTTTTTGTCAGGATAAGGGTTGAAAAAGTAATTGCTCTTATGTCTATTTCACAAGGTTGTATCACACATATCTCAAAGACATGTTAATTCAGAGTTGTAATTTGAGGGATTTTTTTGCCCCTTCTTCACAAAGCAGCTTAAAACAATCACCTCCCCCTGATTTCCATTTCAAGTGAAGCTTTAATTTTCATTTTGTTGCTACATGGAGACTGCCTGTGCTGTGGTCTTTAGTGATGAGTGTGGTGAGGTCATGCTCTTCCTTTTGGTGCACGTCCTTGTCTGCACTATTGAAGATACTCCACTACGGTCCTCTCTTGAAACGAGAACCCCTTCAGCCTCACCATGCCTCCATGAGAGGAGAACATCAGACAGACAGATTTAGAAACTAATTGGGAAAAGCCATAAAATGTTGTCAGAATTTTGGTATTTTCAATCCATAGAAATTAGTAGGCCCTGTTTAGGGAGGATTTAGCCCCGCTGTATTTTATCTTAGCCATACAAAAAAAAACTGAGACTAATCTGCTTCATTTTTCTCGTTTAAGCAGATGCAGTTTTTTCTATTTAAATGTATGTTTATTTACAACAGCACAATTTTTATATTTATTTATAAATTATATTAAATGCAATATTTGAATTATTTGTGCATAAAGTAAAAACATTCTTTTGAGCCCAGCTAAATCCTGGGAACACCCTTTTACTGTTGTTAAAACATTTTTTGGGACAGTTACCATTTTAAGGGTTCAACAAACTGCTTTGGAAGAGAGAAACATTACTTAAATCAGTATGTTTCATAGAGAACACTTCTGTTTGTTATGAAAGTACTTATATAGTTCTTCTGTGACACACTTCCTGTCTGTGGGAGAGAGAGGCTCTTTTCCAAATTACAGCCTCTGCAGACGTCCTTCAGGTCTACTATTTGGTGACATAATTCTTGATTAGACTGTTGGCTGTAAAGTCTCCTCCTAATATGGTAAATGACAACTTCAGTCATTTAAGTTTAGAAACTATACAGGATGTCTTATAAGAAATTTTTTTTTTGATAATATAATCCTAAAATGAACTGTGTTTCACATCTAGGAAACAAACACTAACATCTCAAGGTTACGTATGTAACCCTAGTTCCTCGAAGGAACAAGACGCCTCGTCGACAAGATGCTATGGGGAATGCTTCCAGCATGACGGCTCTGAATAGTATGTGTAATCAGTCCAATGGATGGGCGAGACGTCATAGGCGGATGACGTCATTGGCCAGGAAGCAAAAAAGCATGTGGAGTGCAGCCGGCTTAAGCTTCAATGTCATGAGGCGAGCGCAGGCAGGGATACCGGCAGTGTTGTTACGAGACGCGGAGTCTCATTCCTTCGAGGAACTAGGGTTACAAACACGTAACATTGAGACATCGAGCTGCATCGACAAGAGGCTATGGGGAACGAGATGCCCACGCCTCCAGACTTGCAAATCCCTGCCTAGTGTCTGTACCTGCACAGCAAGGGCAAGAGAACAGAAGAGCCCCGAAGTGGCTTGCAAGTCCAATCCGTAGAAACGGACAAACATGTTGGGGGGAAGACCATGCCATAGTGTTATATCTTCTGTATAGAGACCCCAGATATCATGAACTTGGAGGCTGCAACACTCCTAGTTGAATGAACCTTGACATCGGCGGAAGACCAGAGAACTTATAAGCAGTATTGATGGCATCCACAACAGCTTCTTCTGGCCAGGCTCCCTGAAGGGAGGAGGATTAAAGTCCTGCAGTACAATCGACTGTGGTGTGACTGCAGGGACCCTCAAAATGCAGCCACAGGGTGCGGATGAAGGGGCCAATCCCACGTAGGGACTTCAACCGTAGAGCACCGTGGAGGAAATGTGTAACCTGGGCATCTCTACCAACTGTGTGTACACCAAGAAAAGCATGGTAGGCTGATATTGCCTCCACGTAAACCTTCAAGGTGGAGTGGGTGACCCCAGTGGAGAATCTAGCCTACAGGAACTCCAGCACTGTACCAACTGGGCAGTTAACGGGATTCTGCTGGTGTTCTCTACACCAAGAAGTGAAAAGTTTCCACTTCAGGGCATACAGTTTCCTCGTGGATGGAGCTCTTGATTGGAGGATGGTCTTGACGACCAGGTCCGAGAGCCATACTCGGCCAGAATGGCTATACAAGTATTCAGAGCGATCGGGGGAAAGGTGTACAGACGCATCCTCGGCCACCTCTGTACCATAGCAATGCGCATTCTAGAGCTGCGATGAGGTCCACCTCTGCTCAAAAACTCTTTAGATCTGCTCCACTATTCCGTGCCTCGACAGGATATCTGCTCCTAGGTGTAGATGATCAGGATAGTGTAAACAGTTCTCAGTGAGAGTAGTCTGTCCCAGGCCCACACAAGGATCTGGTGTGCCAGCTTGTATAAGGGGCATGAACGCAGATCTCCTTGGTGGTTGATATACGAGACCACTGATGTGTTGTCGGTGCGCACCAACACATGTCGATCTCTTACATCTGGGAGGAATTGTTTCAGTGATCGAAACACGACCAGCATCTCCAGGCAGTTCATGTGCTACGTGAGATAGCGACCACTCCACAGACCGCAGGCTGAGCGGCCACTCATGACCGCTCCCCAACCAGTGAGGGACGCATCCATCGCTAGCATTATGTGGCAACAAGGAGCTCCCAACACCAGCCCTGATTCAGGAACCAATGTTTCCTCCACATGTCAAGGCATGCATGGCGTGACACTTTGATCATGTGAAGGAGGTTTCCCCTTAGGGAAAAACCCCTGGTCCTGAGCCACCACTATAGGGGTGTACAGCAGGCCAAGAGGTATCACACTGAATGCAGCTGCCATCAGACCCAGCAATCTCTGAAACTGCTTGACAGTGAGTGACTGGCCTTCTCTCACTCTCGCGACTGCTGTGAGGATCGACTCTGCTTTGCTCTCGAGCAGACAACACTCAAATGGCGTGTATCCCCATCCATAACGTAGTTTGGAAAGGGAACAACACAGCCCAAAATGCTACCCGTTCTCACCCTTGCCTTCACTCGTAATTTTTAAATAATAAGTGAAAATAGACATAGAAATAAGACTGACACTCACAAAGCACTTGCTGAATGACAAAAAGCAGAAGCCGGCTGCACTCCACATGCTTTTATGCTTCCTGGCCAATGATCTCATCCGCTTATGATGTCTCGCCATCCATTGGACACATGCTATTCAGAGCTGTCACGCTGGAGGCGTCTTGTCGACGCGGCTCGAGTTGCTGATGAGGAACAGAGTCCAGCCTTTAGATAACCTCCTGTTTCAGTTGGAAATATGCTAATGGCTTCATGCTCATCAGATCTTCTACAAAGTATTCTGTTTGGGACAGAGCCAGTAAACAAGTTTAGGAAACTCTCTAAATAAGTCTGTTTCTGTTTCAGGAAAGCAGCCTAAAGATGGAAAAAAGCCAGAGCCTTGCAAACCTATTCTCAAAGTAGAGTATAAGACCACAAGAGCAGGGTAAGTGAACATCTGCAGCTTTACATTTTTGTTTTTCCTGAACATCTTGGACCATCGTGAATAAGCTGCTAAACCAGCACAGTGTTCATAAGTTAATCTTTTCTAGCGAGATGTTGTTTGAAAATAAGTCCAAAAGTTTGAGACCAAATTATAGAATTAAAAATAAATTAATTTCAAGCTCATTTAAACCTGTAAGTAAACAAATTTACAATGTAAAATAAATAACAAGTACTTAAGATTCTTCAGGATTTCTAGGTCACAAGCAAAGGAACAAATCAGCTTCAAGTGCTTCTTTTGTTTTTGTTTGTAAAAAAAAAAGGCATTCTTAACTAATTCATTTCAGTATTTCACTTTAATATAATTGGAGAAAAATACAAGCACAAACTTTCTGACTTTTGAAACTCACTATACAGTATGCTTGTGTTCTGAACAGGGATCCGTTCATGATCTTCTCTGGTGGTTTGTCGTATGACACTGTTGGTCGACGGCCATGCTTGACAGTAATGCATGGAAAGAGCACGGCAGTATTGGAGATGGATTATCCCATTGTAGATTTCCTCACTCTTTGTGAAACGCCATATCCTAATGGTATGTAGGTCGATTTACTCATTAACAGCACCTGTTCTGTCCAGTATTGTTGCAATAAGTGCCACTTCCTCTCTTTTCATTTTTTGCTGACATTTGAACCTTTGTTTTGTTGGGTTGTTCTATTCTTTCATGTTCTTTGTAGATGAGCTTGAGCTCTCCCAGTGGAACTGCTGCCTAGTAATTACATTTTACATCACTTTTTTTAAAGCTCCCTCTATTCATAACATCCAGTTCTGTGACTGCATTCGTTTATTATTGCCGTACCCATTTGAATAATTTATCACTTTGGTGGCTATTTATGAATAGTAAGTGTTTTCTTTTCTCTCTGCAGGCAGCTGTAGCAAAGGCTGATAGGAATTCAGTTTGTTAATAGTCTGTCAATAATTTGCTGCTGTGAAAAAGAGAACATTAAATATACTTTTTAGGGGCTCTTTGAAATACTTGATGCTCGGATTGGCCAGACTCTGACTTTTTGTCCCTAAAATGAGTTGTTTAAGACTACTCAAGAGTTTGGGGTATTTTATTGTTATGGGGTTTTTGTTTCTTTTGATGAAAGAAATGAATAAATTTTTATTAATGCAAGCATGTATAACATTTAAAATAAACAACATTGAAGTGACAATAAGCACACTGATAATGTTATAATATTTATATTTCAGTTGTTCTTTTAAACTTGTTTCCTATGGGCAAAAGCTGAGTAAGATAAATTAACTTAGGCTTACTGTACTTTATCCCTTACATAACACCCTGATCATATCACATGATTTAGCTTTAAAACTTTGTTTTCTTGAGATTCACCTTGCTTTTACAGATAATCATGCAGTTGTTCTTTACCAAACAAAGCATATGTGTCCGTATATTTGCGTCATAGCCTTAACCGTTTTGTTTAGAGTTTGTATTAAGCCAAACTGAGAAGCAGTAAAGAATGCAAAAGAAATAGGAAAGGTGTTTACAGTTCTGCTTGCATAACAGTGCCTGACTCCATGTGTTGATTTAGCTATATTTAAAGTGAGACGTCTTTGGTTCTGACTCATTTTTGAGACATTTAGAAGTTTCAAACCTATGCAGTGACGTCTCTACTAACAACTTCAATGGATCAGACCACTTAAATATGATACATACTTTATTATACTGTAAGTGTTAGTTTAGGAATAGGTGCTATGTGCGTCTCTCATGTTCATATGCTATATAAGTCATTTATATGATGAGTAACAGTGCTTTGAAATAGCCTTAACATTTTGAAATAACTGTTTTCTGCTTTATTATATTTTAATTTGCAATTTATTCCTGTGATGTAAAAGATAATTTGACTCCGGGCTTCAGTGCCAAATTATCTTACAAAAATCAGTATAGTATGCTGATTTGGTGCTAAAGAAACTCTGATGATAAATAATAATAAATCTTATTATCATTGTTGAAAACTGTTGCTTGTAACTGTTGCAGCTTAATATTTCTGGTCTCAGGAAACTGAGACTTTTTCTAGGAGTCTTTGATGAAGAGAAAATTATTTGAAATAGCTATTTGATTTCGATTTGATTTTACCCATCCTCTTTTTATTTCTCTGCAGATTTTCAGGAACCATATGCTGTAGTGGTCCTCCTCGAAAAGGATTTAGTTGTCATTGACCTTGCACAAAACGGGTTCGTATCACCCACATGTTTGCCGCTATCACACTTTTCCACCGTAGTGTCAATCTTATTTTTATGACCTCTGATGTTTTTTCAGCTACCCTATCTTTGAAAATCCATATCCTATGATGATTCATGAGTCTCCTGTGACGTGTTGTGAGTACCTAGCCGATTGTCCTGTGGACCTCATACCTGCACTTTACTCTGTCGGGTCTCGTCAGAAACGACAGGGCTACAGCAAAAAGGTACAACAGCATGCACACACTCATTTAAAAGTGCTAATCGGTTAATGATGTCTTACGTCCTGCCTACACACACCTTGGCTTTTGAGTGAGTAGATTACAGTCCCTCGTGAATCGCCCCGTGGCCCTACGCCTGCGTGATTCCAGGCCCCCGCCGTGAAGCACATTGTGTTCTCAGACTGTGTGGGTCAGAGACACAGACAGGGGTATTTATGGGCATGAAAGAAATCACGACCTCTTAGCCAAGACTGGAGTGCGGTGTGTAAGTTGTGGGTCTGTCTCCCACAGGGAGCAAGTTAACTCAGACGGCCCACTTTGAATCGCAGCACTTCTGAATACCTTTGAATAAACTGCTTCAGCTTCCATGCCTCGTGAGGAAGTGCTTTCCTATAGAGTCTCGCCAGCCGTTTAATAAAGGTTCCACCCACGTTGCAGAAATGTTTTGTGGCTGCCAGTGCAAGCCACAGTCATTATATTAAGAGTACGCTTACTAAAACGTACAAATTGGCCGTTTTCGTTTTATTAAGTTTCCCAGGAATGCTCATATGCAATATCTGCTAAATTTCCTCTGTTCTCATATGTCGAGATTTATGTGGTTAGCTTTCGTGGATTTAAGTGCTTTTATGTTGTTCTGTTGTTCATCACAGGAATGGCCTGTCAGTGGCGGAAACTGGGGCTTGGGCACACAAAGCTACCCTGAAATAATAATAACTGGGTAAGAGCAGTGTGCGCTTGTGTGTGAGTGAATCTGTGTGTACACTCTGTTCTCTCTTGCCATTCGTAGTTATGCTGAAATGGCGAAAAAAGACTTAAATGGAGTAAAAGAAGGCAGGGTATAAGAGGAGGGAGGAAGAGTGCAGAAGAGAGGGTAATGAGCAGGACAAGATGGTAGCAAAAGAGAAGTATGACAAAAAAGTAAGCATTTTCTGATGTACCGCCCATGGGATGACAGCCTTTTTCACTTTTTTTAGTGGGTTTGACAGCAGTGGGAAGAGCACTTCCTCTCATCTCTTGACTAGCTTTTATCTGACATAGCAACTTAGCTTACCTCAGTGGTTTGTTTGAATACATGTGGTATTGGGAAAGTGCCAGTGAGTTTATGTGGGTTTGTGTATGAAAATGTATGAGACAGTTGAAATAAAAGATTCTCTGCTCTTCTTGCAGGCATGCAGATGGTTCAGTGAAGTTCTGGGATGCTTCAGCAAGTGAGTACTGAGCCTTTCTGACTTTCACATTCACCCCATTTACCACTTGTGTGCGGCATAATAGTTCCATTTATCACAATGTGTGGTAAAATAGTTTTTCAAATGTTTTTGCCATTTTAAAAATACATTATTTAAATGTGAGATTGGTGAAGCAGTTTTATGAGATTATTATATTCCCCATTCATGTAGATAGGAGTTGGTGTAACGCCTGAAATAGCTGGCCGAAGGCGTTGAAAATCAGTTGAACTGATTTTTTCTGAAAGGGACTTTGGCTACAGTTACAATCCCATTTGACTTACACTGTTAAATATCTAATTCATTAACTGGATTCTGCTGACCACTGTTGGAGTATAACTTGACATCAGACATAATTTATCTTAACAATTAGGTAATTTTCCATGATTTATGACCCTACTGGAGACTGACCTTATAATGTCACACAAAAAACTCCCCAGATACCACAGGCTTTGTCTAACCTTGTGCACCGCTGAGAGAGACCAGCATGGTGCGCGTGTTACCCGTACATGCCATTTGACCTTGCTTAAACTGTGAGCTTGACAGACAACAGCTTCCACTGTTCCTGTACCTCCTGTATGTGCTATAGGACATATCGCAGTATTAAAAATACCACAAAGGTCGCAAACCCCTCACACAAGCACTTGTTTAACATTCAAATGAGTTTTCTTAGTGGTAGAAGATCATTTAAAACCAAAGTGGCCCACATTTTGTTCACCAATGAAATGTAAAGCTAATTAGACAGGACTTTTTAATCCTGCTAATACAAAGTGGTTAATCTTGTGTCATTTATTTTTTTTCTTTTTTGGCTGAACTGAACAATTGAAGTCAGTGGATTAGAGACCCTCCAAAATTGGACAAAACACATTAATGCATTTGATGGCATTGAAACACTTCCCATCATTGATTTAATCCTCTTTAACATTAATTGCACGAATGTAAAAGTTCTTCAGAATGCTGAATTCTGACTTGTTTTTTCACAGCATTTTGTGGTCTTTTTTATTGTCAATAGCAACCTATTTCCTGTAAAAGTGTGGTAGTTTATGTCTAAAATAATTTTAGTTTCTATTAGTTTGTGTCCTATTCATTTATTTCTTTAATTTTTTCATTCATTGATACGAGAAGCAGTTTAGTAATAAAACAGATAAGGCACAGTCAGCTGGTAATAAACAAAATATAGCAAAATAAACCCCTTCAAATTCATTAATACAACATAAGGATGCATTAATATGAATGTTTATTGAGCTTTGCATAAGGCTGCATTGTAACAATATTTCTAAAAGCAATTAATTTTTTTAACAGATTAACTTTATTAACATTATGATGTTAGATAACAATGCAAACCTAATTTTGTGCTAACGACTGGTTGACTAGTACAAGGATCTCTTACATTTTCCATTGTATTAGTAATGCTCCAGGTGCTGTACAAGCTGAAGACAGCTAAGGTGTTTGAGAAAGCACGCTGTAAGGAGGAGAAACCCAGCACGGAGATTGTGGATGAGGACCCATTCGCCATTCAGTTGATGTCTTGGTGTCCCGAGAGCCGCATGCTTTGTGTGGCTGGTGTCTCTGCCCATGTCATCATATACAGGTTCAGCAAACAGGAAATCACCACAGAGGTTGTGCAGGTAAAATATGTTGTTTATATCTTTTAATATTAGAATTATTCTTTTTTTGGAGAGTAATGCTGCCCTTATAGACACTCTCAGCCTCTCTCTTATTCCTTGTCTCCAGTTATTTTAGTTTCCTTCCATGACTCGCCACGTTAATAATAATATAAAATCTGTTCATTAAATGGATGTTGTTCAGTGACTTGAATATGTTTGTGCATTTGTATGTGCCGTCTACAGAGCCAACTAAAGATATCCGAGGAACAGTTGTTACTCGGATGCTTAACTAAATCCCTAAGCCTTTCAAAGCTGTTTTAATTAATGTTCACCACATCTAGCTGTATATTGAGCTTGAATAATTAATACAGCATTCATTTTGCCATCTCACTGTTTTTTTGCAAGCTGTACATTTGCATACTGATGTTTCCGTGACCCATAAATAAATGAGCGCTTATGGTAATGCTATTAGAAAATGTATCTGTGAATAATTTGAATTTCCATATGATTTATACAGGGAAAATATATAATGTGGTAGACTGAAGCAATTAAGCAATAGTGCTTTATTAATGCTTTATTAATTTACATATTAATGCATGACTCATATAAACAGGATAATAATGAATCAAATATTCGAATACAGTCATATTGGGGTTAACCACTGATTGGTTAACAGAGGAGCATTCTTGGCGCAAATGTGGGAAAAACTATTAGTGTTACCACTGTCTGCTGACAGAACGTTCACACTTTTGTATAATGAGGGCAAATCAAACCTATTAGCACCTTCAGTCCCGTGACTCTCACACACATAAAAACACTCACTTGGCAGAGACACGCACACCAATTAGCGTGTCTCATATTAAGAATAGCAACACCGATGGGGATCAATTAACTGCGTTTAGCTGATTCATACACATCTGTTCTCAAGAACAATAGTGTCAATTACATGTGTACGTGTGTGTGTTTTACAGTTATTGGAGCTCAGGTTACAATATGAGCTGAATGATCTGGAGTCTCCAGAGGGGGGAGGAGATCAGACACCAGCTCCTCCCACACCAAGCACCTCCCCCAGTCCACAAACCGCCGCCCCTCAGACACACACCTCTACTAGCAGCAACTCATCAGATGGGATCCGAGACAACATACCCTGCCTCAAGTAATTCTGCTTTGCAAGAAAGATTTGAATACACATGATGGGGGATCCAAAAGTCTGAGACTAACGAGAATGCCTCTTTTTTTTCATAATTATTATTTTTTTACTGTGTGCAAATTTAAGTTTTGACTGCAGCACTCACTACGCCTGTATAAACTTGTTTTTAACTTAATTTGTGTAAAACCCGATGACCAGGTGATTCAGCATGATTTGAAAATGATACAAAGAGCATCTTGTGTATCTTTGGATTGAAAAGATCTGACTGTCTTTACAAAGGAGTTCATGTGTCCAGCTTCTTTGTTTCGTGAGATCCCAAGAGATAATATGCAACAAATACAAGTGTCAAGTTAAAAATAGTTTACAAACACATTTCAGGACTTCTGTGTTCTGTTCCGTTGAGCTGCGCTCTGTCTGGCTGGATGTATAGTAGTTGCCACTGACTGAAAGTTTGTGTTCAGAGCATTTGTCTGACAAATCAGACAACAAAGTCGCTCCTTGAGGCCCCTTTTTGGCACATCTTTGTATAGCTGTTACTAGATTTTGCTAGTTTTTATGATTAATCATGACACTTTCAAGCTCTTGGGTACTCATCTCTAGTATGTAATATGTGACATTAAAGAGTAAATGCTATAACACTGTGTATAACCCATGTCCTCTCTCTGTCATTCCCTCAGGGTGCGCAACAGTCCTCTGAAGCAGTCTCCAGGGTATCAGGTGGAGCTGGTGGTACAGCTGGTGTGGGTCAGTGGAGAGCCGCCCCAACAGATCAGCAGCTTGGCCATCAACTCCAGCTATGGCTTGTGAGTTAGATGATTTTAAGACTTGTTTTATATTGTTTTGTCAGGTGGCTCAGCAAATAAATCAAACGCTGCAGGCTGTGTCAGACATGAGCCAGTATTTATTATTGGCTTTGTTCTTTTGTTATATTAAAATATTAACATACATTTAAATAGAAACAGAAACACAGTTAAACAGTTATAATATAAAATAGTATTACAATTAAAAAATCTTAAAATAATGAAATGCTGTTATTCTGAATTTTCAGCAATCTTTGGTGTCACGTGATATTTCAGAAATCATTCTAATATGCAAATTTGGCACTCACAAACAGTTTTTGATAATTATTCAATTTGAACACTGCTTAATTTAGGTTTTTTTAAATATTAGATTGGTAATTTAATGCATCAACATTTTGAATGTGGGTATAAATGATAAATGATTGGGTGCATAAATTATATTATACAGTACCAAACCAGCATAAACGAAAGAAAATACTTCTAATATGATGACAAAAGCACTTGCTGTCTTTTATGTTTGTGTGTTACATAGAGTGGTGTTTGGCAATAGCAATGGTCTGGCAGTAGTGGATTACTTACAGAAGACTGTTCTGTTGAATCTGGGAACTGTGGAATTGTACGGCTCTAATGATCCGTATCAGAGACAACCGCGATCTCCCCGCAAGAGCCGACAGCCTTCTGGAGGTCTGATATGCACACAAACATGTTTTTCATCTATATTAGACAGAGCACATACATATGAACACTGTGAGCCTTTTTAACAGCACACCATTGGCAGGACATGTAGCAGTGCAGTGAGGGGATACAGCAGTGTGACCCCTGCTGGTGGATGCCACAATTGCAGCTAAACAAACGCTAGTAAGGAAGAGATGATTGCTGGGACTTGGAAATGGATTGGTTGTTAGATTATCTGGTGTGTATGTGCGTGTTTGTGTCGGGGGTAATGAGTGATATTTAGCGGGGGGCTGGGATCTGTCGGATATGCACACAGGGAGAGCGCTGATCAGAGCAGCTGGGTTCAGCTCCTGTCTGCCCATCTGCCTCTCAACTCCGAGATCAGAGCAAAAGCTACACCCTGCACCTCACACTAAAGAGTATAGGCAATTGTAGTGTGTGAAATACATCGTAGGCTAGTTTTACACAAGGTGACGGATACTAACATACCTTACGCGTTTGAGACACTCATGTTTTGCTTTCTCTCTACAGGGCTTTGTGACATTAATGAGGGCTCAGCCACCTCAGAGGATCGCTGCAAATCCCCCACCTCAGGTAAAACACCCCTCAGAGCATGACACAATCCATACCGCCTCCTGCCACCATCATACCGACCAGTCCTGACACCTGTCTGCTGAAACACAGATGTTGTGAGCTCCACAGGGAGGCATTTTAGCATTTCAACCGATTCCTCTGCACAGGACTAAAGTGATGCTACACCTTAAAACGGAAATTCTGTCATTATTTACTCATTGTCATGTTGTTCCAAACCTGTATCGACTGACTTTCACA
This sequence comes from Enteromius paludinosus, assembly GCA_032361165.1. Taxonomy (NCBI): domain Eukaryota; kingdom Metazoa; phylum Chordata; class Actinopteri; order Cypriniformes; family Cyprinidae; genus Enteromius; species Enteromius paludinosus. The sequence goes on along the minus strand of JAUMHQ010050022.1, from coordinate 218 downwards.
GCCATACACTGCTGTTATAAAGTATGGGGTCGGCAATGAAGCATTAAATTCATCAAAAGTGATATACAGGTCCTTCTCAAAAAATTAGCATATTGTGATAAAGTTAATTATTTTCTGTAATGTACTGCTAAACATTACACATTCATATATTTTAGATTCATTACACACAACTGAAGTAGTTCAAGCCTTTTATTGTTTTAATATTGAGGATTTTGGCA
>JAUMHQ010050010.1:0-18356 GCA_032361165.1 Enteromius paludinosus | reverse complement strand
CTTGCAAAACATAGGGGCGCAGGACATACACCAAATCAAAAACAAACTTCGGCCAACCAATCGGCAAGAAGAGGTGGAGCCTCTGTGTTGTCTTTCGAGAGCGGGTTTTTTCCCAATGTATTCAGGGGGTAGACAGCTAGACGATCAAGGGGTGATGCATATGGTTTGAGATAAAAATGAAATCGAGCTAAAATCCTGCAACATCGCATATTAATAAAGTGTGAAAATACAATAATTTAACTTTATGTGCTTAAGAACAAGGCGTTTATAGATGCGGTTATAGACTAATGTTGGAACAATGGTTTATAAAGGAATAATTGAGTATTTACTAATGCTAAACTAATGATTCATAGTGTAGTTATTATAAAGTGCTACCATTTTTGTTTACAAAATATATATATGTGTCCTGTGTATATTTATTATATAGACACACATACAGCATATACTTAAACAAATATTTACATATATGTACATATTTATACCCACGTAAATTCTATCATACATTTAATATATAAACGTAACACATTTGTCTTATATATATAGATAATAAATAACAAAAACGTTTACTCTGGATGTGATTTAATCGTGATTCATCGTTTAACAGCAGCACTAATAATCACAAAATAAAATGTGCTCCGGCTCTGGTGGTATCTGGCTCTTGATGTTTTAGATGAGTGCTACAATCAACGGTTCTGCTTTCATTGTTATGTATTCCCTCCTAAAGGGCCGTAATCATGTAATTTGTTTCTTGCAGGTGATTTCGACCTGGAAAAGGTGAAAGAATCAGTGTATTTCTTCAGCTGAGGAGCGTACCGTGAGCTGACGGACAGCTTTCATCAGGAGGCCGAGAGCCCTCCACAGACCTCGTCCAAACAGATTGCTGCTTTTTACTACATTGAAAACGAGTGCGGGACTGAGACTGGATTGGTTGATCTGGTAGATAAGTGAATGTGTGTCTGTCTTGTCGTATTATCATAAAGACATCACTTAAGCGCTGAAGCCGAATTCTGGCGGAGGCGAACAGCAGGAGTCGCCCTTGTGTGTGGGTGCGAGAGCGTGGATGTCCTCTCGGTATGGAGTGAGAACGCTCTCTCGGCGGGGCTCTGATCCGCTCCTTCACTCCTGAGTGCTAACGCGGAGCTGATTAACCACATGATTCTGGCTCTCATCGATTTGAAGGCAGCCCTGACTGAAAGGCCCTCTCTGACATTTCCACTTGGACATGATTTACTCCCAGCATCCCCCCACAGCTGACGGCTCTCGCATTCACAGCCAGCAAAGAAACGCCAGGATATTTATGAAAATAGAGTACCTTTTGGGAAAACTTTGGATGACGTGTGACCTTGTGCCGTCGTTTTTTTAAAAAGCACTTAATGACTGTTTTATGATCGGAGACGGTTTGATCCGTCAGGTGCTTGAATGTACACATGGTATACGGCGTGAAATAAAGTCGATATTTTTGCACTCTGGGTCTGCGAAAGGTTAATTGTTATTGAAATTTCAAGACCCTATAGCTCTTTTCTGGATTTCGAAAGCGTTTTATTACAAAGGGCAGTGCGGAACAAAACCAATCGAACGCTAGGCTACACTTGATTACACAAGAATTAACGTCAACAGACCTGGACGTTTCCTGACATCTCGACAACCCCTGCGTGGGAAGTTGCCCTTACAATAATAATAGCTCATGGGCTTAAAGCTGTTTGCGGCCACATAATGTATTAAGACGCTTAGCAGCCAATGTTTTCTCAATTTAAAGGAAAAAGAAATTCAATTATATCTGAGTCGAGTCGAGCTGAAGACGTTTTTGAACAGCACAGCCAACAGTGCGATGCGATTCACAAACAAGTGACTCTTCAACTAAGGAAATCTTTTAAATAATTAATGACTAAATCTGTCAATGTTACAGAATTAACTGATTCATCAGACCGCCAGTGAATTCTTTCAAACAATCTATTTTCCAGAATTGAGTTTGAGTGGGACATGAAGTTGGATAGATGTTGCATTTTGGTTGTGAATGAAAATCAGCTTGATGTCATGTGACGCCAAATTCTCGTTGGATTTTGGATACACAACCTAAAAGCAACAAATAACAACATCAGCTGATGTTTGTATTGGATAGTAAATGAACTTTGACGTGAGACGTTGAATTGACATTGATTTTTAGTCACCCGACGACATAACCAAACACCGACGACTTATGACACTGTGTGCTTGCTGGGAACCACTAATGTCATCTATAATTCATTCAAAAATATTCACAAACCCTGTTTGAACCATTTAACAAAATCCATTCGAAATGTAAAATCCTTAACAGAATGAATCACTGAATGATGAATCACTTGAACACTTGAAATGAAGCAAGAAATGTTTTGTGTTGAGTTTGACACTGATTCTTTTAATGAATCACTCAAAAAGAACATTTTGAATTTACTGCTGATCAGAGTTGAGTTTGCATTTTAATCCAGATAAACGTCTTTCTAAAGCACAATTACCAGTGGGATATGACTCAAATGAACTGATTCTATTGATGAATCACTCAAAACAGTTTGAATCATTTCAACAGAATCCTTCAGTACTGAATCATCTATATCACTTAAGTTAAACCCTAAGTGACTTAACAGCAAGTGTTTTTTGAGGGATTTGGGGTTTTTTCTTTAACCAAAGCGTTCATCATTATCCAAATTTCTCTGCAAAAGAATGAAGATTGCTCTTGAATCTAGTGATTGGATGAAATTCTACTTAATCATTCATAAGAAACCGTCTGAGAAGTCACTTGAATGACCAACAAGAGGAATGTCATTTTCATAAAGACTCAGCACATTTATAATCATGTAAATCACACTGCTAAACCATTATTGTGGATTAATGCATAGAAATTGATGAATGAATGCATGCATAATACATTTTTGTGCAATGGATATTTGCATCGATTGGAAGAACCACGTTTGAAGCTGTTTAAATATTACCTATTTTTCGAATGAAGTCCTCTTCATATTTCCGTGGCCACTTTTTTTACGCTCGCTGCCGTGACCAACAGCATCCTACAATAAAATCAAAGCTTTTTGCTTTTAATAGACAACTTTGCCTTGTAAGAGAAACGTGAATGGACATGAGATGAGCAGATATCCAGTGACTAAAGTGGTCATCTCAGAAGCTATGACTAAAATGCAGTCATTTCATTATTATTTCCCAGTTGATGTAGTTACTACTTCTGCATTTTTTTATTACGGTTTCTGTTTTTTAGACAATCTTTTAAACTTTTTACTTTTTTGTGAAGAAACTTTTTTGGAAAATGCTTCTTCTAGTTTCGTTTTTTTCTAAATTCACAATACCTCTTGTGGAAAACTTGAGAAAAAATGTTCTGTGCACTCAACAGTGGATTGATTGAAGTTGTCACAGAGATGCCTTCTGAGGGAAAGATGCCTCTCAAGGGTTCACCATGTCGCATCTTTCAACATCTTGAGTAGACTGACCACAAGTTGAACATGCTGACATGATGTCAACTCAGAGAATGTTCAACAATACAGGAGCACTTAACAAAAGTCTAAAGTTTGCTTCTTTATATAGTGGCTTGTCTGACAAATGCAAAATTGTGTTGAATCCAAAATAACTGTCGGCTTGGACATTAAACAGGCTCTCAGGGGAAATAATGACTACAAAACACAACACCATTTGCACATTTTTGAGGAAGATTATAACTGGTGACGAGATATGGTGCTGTGGGTTGCTTACATTTAGGATCTTAAGCAAATAAAAATTGCATTTCAGATTTGCTGGACTAAACATCATAGACCTGATGTAATGAACTCAATTAAGTTAATTAAACAGTAAGTAAATTTGACCCTGGGCCCATCATTATACACCTTTGTTTCATGCGAAGCTGCAAAACAACCCCAGGCTCTTGTAATATCCTAATTAATGGAACACTGTTTAAGTAGCTTCATCTCAAGATGTTTTCAAAGTTTATTCAAACAAAACGGCAGAACCGCTGCTAAAAACATGGCTCTTTAATCAATATAGTAATGGAAAAATAACCACAGGTGGTATGGATTAATGATGATAAATCTAATGTATGCAGAGTTGTAAAAGTTAACATGCCCTCCAGACAAAAGTTTCATCAAACATTTTTTCCTCTACCATAACGCATAGTAAAACTTTAGTGGTGGAACGTGTGTTTTGTTAATGATAACTCCAGCTGAGACAAATATTCTTTTCCCATGGACACATTGTAAACTTTATTGCTTGAAATATTACTTAGAATTTGGCAAAAAAAGCAACACTTGGCATATATTGAATAAAATCAACATCTGTTTTTGGTGCAATATAAAACTGAGGATATGTGCATTATTAAAAGCAGCTATACGTTTTGTTTTTTAACCAGCTTATGGGGCGGCACGGGTTTGTGCACAGCAATGTCCACAGGGATTCATTTAAAACTCAGTTTTTACAAGGGAAAGACATTATGATTCTATTCAAAGTAATCAAAAATGAACTTTAAACCCTGTATGCAAACAGTCTGATGCTATATTCAACCATCTGCCCATTTAGTTCTTTTTCAGAAGTCATAAACCATCAGTTCACGCATTGGCTTCGTCTCCAGGATGCCAAGAACAAAAAAGGAGCAGCCTATAGTCTCTTTCAAGCTGTGAAATGATAAGTAACCACAGAATATAAATAGGTTTTCAAGGATTCAAAGACTGAGAGGACATCAGACCTCATTAGGTGTCCATGGCGAGCGAGTTATTTAGCGCTCCAAAACAAGAGATAGTGGAGCGACTCGTCGTCGCCTGATGGATCTCGTCACATTTCAGAGGAGATGTACTCGCTCATATAACCTCACTCGCTTTCTAAAATGTGCAGTCCCTGCTGCTTAGGCTTTGAGCACTTTCGTATTCATGCACTTTATTTGTGAGAGAGGATTGTTACAAACAGGACAAAGCCAAAATCTTAAAATAAATAGTTCATTAATTATGAAATCTGACCTTTGAAAACAAAGCTACTTAAGTCCTTTGTAATTAAGACTTAAATGCATTTGAATGCACCAGATAAGGGCAAATGAGTCTCCCTGTTGTTAAACTTCATATTTCAGCAGCATAATTAACTTGAAATTTATGTGGTATTCACCTTAATTAGGAAACTATTGATTCATTTAATTGTCCCAACGCTAAATTAAGTGAAATGTGCTCTGTTGTGGGACAGCTAAGAAAAACACACGTATTGTCACACACAGTATTTTTAGTCAAATCAAGGCAATGAAATTATAGTTGTTTTTATCCTTTCGTTTCATTTGACACCTTTACATGTCATCTCACGTTAACATTTTCCTTTGGCCCAACTGTGCTCTGAAGGAATAAGACAAACACATGGACGGCACGAATACGTCCCGTTCCGAAGTCGACTTGGAACTATCGTGCCGTTGAATATATTGTTTTTCTATGACAATTCTAATATTGTGCATTATAGGTTATATATCTATTGTCTAGCCGGTTCATATTGAGAATAGGGAGTAAGCTCCTATATTGTGATCAGAAGAAAACTGCTAAGTACCAGTATTCAGACACACATCAGTTTGCATCATTTGAACTACAGTATATAAAAGGGTGTGGTACATTTGTAATCTTTGTGAACAGCTACAATAAAGAAAACCATTTCAAAGAGGCAAATTGTGAGGGTGGAAGCTACATTGATGTTTATATCATAGGTAAAATGGAAAAGTTCCAATCGTGGTAAGAATGATACAGACATGTTAATTGTGTACTATCAAGTCTCGAGGGTTTTTTTGCCCTTGTGGCCAGTCACACCACATACATTCTGAGAGTAAATTTCAAAGGTGTGACAAGGGGTTGGGAATAGTACTTGGTGAAGGAGAGTCCACACATTCCTGACCCAGACAGAGCCCACCAACTCTATTGTGGTCACAAATTTGACGATAATCTAGATCTGACGTGATGTGGTTCAGTTTCTGGGAGACTGGTTATTGAATCCTTCTTGGGCTGTCCTGAATCCAAGCTGGGTCTCATTTGAGGGAGGGAAGCAGGAGGAAATACACCTACAGACATTTGATGGGGTAGTGCCATTCTTGGTGGGATGCTTCCTCTAAGACCAGCAGGGCCTGGGAGGTTCTGAGGGGGACCGATGGAAGTGGAGGAGACTCTGGTGGATTGGGGAGGGCTTGGGGCAACTGGCTGCACCATGTCATGGGGTAAGGAGGGCTGGGAGGCAGATAGGGCTCGGGCATCTTGGCTTAGAGTGCTTCTGGGGACTTGTGGTCGATGCGTGGGAGTGGGGACGTGTTGTTGTACAAGGGATAACTGGGAGCCTGAGGGGGCACCTGGGGGGCTAGAACCATACTGGAATGTTCGACCAGCAATTGCCAGAGGGCTGTGGACAGGTGTGCTAGCAAGGGCAGAGGCAAGGGCTAAGGTGGAGTATTGGGAGCCTGGTGGTGTCTGGCTCTGGACCACCTGGAAACGCCGAACCATGCGGGGAGACTGGACTGCCCCAGAACCCACTAGAGGGTTGCCCATCTGGGGACAAAAGCTCATGGCAACAGCCTGCTGAAGGCTAGCAATGGCAGAACTTGTAGAGGGTTGACTAGAAGGTGCAAATAGGTTCCCGTGAGTTGAAGCAGTCATGGACATGGCCCTGGGCCTTTGCATGTCCCCTTGTTTAACAAGTTTAACCATTTCCCGATCGTACTTCACAATCTCCTGGATCATCTCGTTCTCACGGTTGTTGAAGACACCAGAGTTAAGATCGTGTTGTACTTTGTGCATCAGGATGGAGTTCTTCTTCCCTGAAAGGTACAGATTACAGTTAGTTATGGCTTTGTCTGTGCACCTTGAAGCCGTACTTGGACACAAATATTTATTAACTAGGAAGAAACACTGCAGTGAATGATATCTAAGAGTATGCGACATAAGTGTGACACGATACACCTCTGGATATAAATACCGTTTACATTCATGTCTCATTTTATGCCTTCTAAATGGAAAATATATGCTCCCTTCGAACTAGAATCATCACGGTATATCCTATGATATCCACTTGACAGGGCACTTTGAGACAAATAGAACAAACGTTTGAAGTAGTAAGATGCATACAAAATGCACAGAGCAGTGGTAAGCAAGGACCAGAATTGAGAGCCACTGCTCTACTCCATTAGGCTCAGTGCATTTAGTAATTGTCAGACACAGTGAAGCATTAGCTCAATCTAAAACTACATTATACAATTAATCTCTGTCTCATTTTCCAAGTGAAGTGATGATATGGTGCTAAAAGTAATGGAAATTTGCTAGACTTGCACAATGTGGAGAAAGGGTAAATTACAGGAGTGTTGAATCCTCCTCCTGGATCAAGCAAAGTTTAGCTATATCCCTATTTAAACTAAAATCTGCAGGAAAGTGGAAAGAGTCTCTGAACAGCATATTGGGTGTCTATGGGTTTGTCGCCCTCAGTAGAAATCATGTTTGGGCCTCTTGTCGGACCCTTAGAATTGTCCTAACAATCCCCTTCTGTTACAGCACGAAGAAAAGGAAAAGGATGTGACATGTCAAGGTAAAAAATATACCAAGAATGTGTCTCAGGATCATTGTTTTGTGTTCCATTGTTTGTGTTTGTGAGCACAAGAGTGTATCTAATTTAAATGGCCTCTAAGAGATGTGTCCAATCGGGGTGAGGTAAACCCCAATCCAATATATGTAGTTTTTCACAACTCAAGCACTGTCTTGACTGGACTTGTTCAAATGGGTTTTTTTGCACCTTACTCAGTGGAATCCTGTAGTTTTTCTGATGACTGTTTGACCAAACTGATGGGTCAACCAGTTCTCTGTGAACAACAAGCCCCAGAGCCCTGCTGAGATTTCCAGTGAGAGGGAAGCTATAATGTCTGGCACTGGTGTCGTTGTGCTGAGTCACAGCAGCGCTAACACTAACTCGCGACATGGCGCGTGCCTATCACCTGCACCCTACTGCTAGCAAGACAATTTGCAGCTAAAATGACATCCTTTGCACAGCTCCTGCTGGCAGGGCCCCAACATCGCCTTCAATTTCTCTCACCTCCATCTCCAGTACCACATACAAATAACACTTAGTCTTAGAACTATCACTCGTGGTTTGAGCATGCAATTTCACCGAGCGGTCTTCCACAGCTACGTGCTACATATCACGCAATGTGTGGCACAGATTTAGAGCATTCATCACGTTTAGAGCTGAGATTTTGAGATTGTTAGCATTTTCTTCTTGTGTGGAATATCAGAATCAAAGGTGAATTTTAAAAGCATTGTGAGCTAACAAGGTGCATTGCTATTACGTTGTAATGTAAATTACATACGGTTTCAAATTTCACGATTCAGGTATGAATGATTTTGAATTTATGTTTTAAGAACAAAACAGGAAGCTCTCTTCAAGTAACCGTATTTTGAAACATATGCATTAAAAACCCATTGGAAATTACTGAGGGAACCCTTGGCGAATTAGCCTTCAGGTAAGCCTAAAAATCGACGCCATGACTGAACCTACCTATTCCCATAATAAATAAACAAACGGAGTCACTTATGATGTTCTTGAAATTGACGCTGCAGCAGTGGTAGGGGATGTTCTTCTGCAAAGCATCTGTGGTCTGAACTCCTCTGTAAGCTGAACTGATCATTTATGGAATCTGGCTGCCATGGCAACACTGGCGAGTTGGGTGGCTGCATGGCCAATATGTAAACAACTGAGGTGGTCATGTGACAAGGAGTGACATCAGCAGCACACTGACCTTGGGAGATAAGGAAAGAGGATGCTGAGATGGGTGAGGAGGGCAGGTGGCCTGCCTCTCTTGGCAAATTACGTGTTTATGTGCTCAGGACACAAGCCAAAGATGGCAAAACAATCGTGTTGAAGACAAACAAATTTTGGAGGGGACTCAAATCTGCCCACAGATGTGACCAATAGATATCCAAACAGAGCTATTCGGGGCTGTGTACCACTAATGTATCTAACACAGGTAAATACACCTTCACTGCAGAAGTACTATAGGATTTCCGTGGTTATTATAAGCACAATGGTATATATTAACACTGCTCTCTAGGTGACTTACCTATTCGATCAAGACGGTCAATGGCTACTGTCTCAAATGCTCTCCTCATCATTGGATACTCCTCTAGTACTTCATTGAAGTTGTCCACGGAGAGCGAGTACAGCCGACAGTAGGTGTCCGCTCGCACACTGGCGGTTCGTCTTCCACGGGTCAACAGGCAGATCTCTAAAAAATAACAGGACATATCATGGTTGAGGGTCTCGAATATGTCTTAGCTGGATTTATTTGGGTCTTTAGCACTTGTCGAGCTTGGAGTCCGGCTAAGCAAACCACCGAAGACTGGCTGTACCTGGTGGTGTATCTTCTTTTTTAAGATTTATTTTTGGCATTTATGCCTTTTATTATGATACAACAATTAAGAGATGACTTGAAGGGAAGTGGGAGAGAGAGGAGAGAAAGCGCTGGAAGGTCGGGATTCGAACTTGGGACACCTGTAGCGCAACAGTATATCAGCAAGCTGCCCACATGGCTATTGGCACAGACATGCTGTACCTTGTTCCAACCTAATGGTTTGCTGGTTTTGATTGGTTGTAGATAGATCTTCAGTGCTTCTCAAGCTGTGTGACCAACTAAGACCAGTGAAGCCTGGTTGGGCCTGATGGGGAAAAACAGCCTAAGATGGTTTGCTCATCTTGTAGTTCATCTTTAGTGGTTTCTGGCACTGGTCAGTTGGGAGACCAGCTGAAGACCAACTTGACCATGCTAATCGACGAAGGTCCATTATACAACATTGGTTTAACCTTTAAGCTTTTCTTCAGGAACTTTGGTCTTAGCTTCTGTTTAGCTAATTTGGCTGTTTGGCCAGCTACTCTTCTAGTCTGACCAGCGGACAAGGACCAAAACCCTCTAAAACCATCCTATAAAAAAGACAGATTTGACCAGTCTGACCATGTGTTCTTTTTGGCTTGTTGAAAAGGAAATCAAAACATCAATGGAGCTAATGTTCTCGTGAACAGTATTTTCTCTTTCTTTTTGAAAGAACACAGCAAAATTTCACCACCACTGGAGCTGAAACCTGGAAATGTAACCGTAGAGGACCTGCCAGTTTGCTTTGTCTCTTGACTATGTCTCTTTTCTCCGAGAGGAAGGTCAATCTCAGCATTATGAAGAGGTAAGATGTTGTCACTGACTGAAAAGGCTCTATCTACACACACGCACACACCCAGTCGAAAGGATGCTCAGCATTTGGGATCTGCCCTGTTGAAAATGTGGCCACACTTCAAAGTGAACGTTGGCACAGCTCACTCTCATAGAAGTTGCTGTGGCCCTCATCTCTATAGAGGGGATAAAACTCCACTGAGGATTCGAGTGGATGCTGCCTGTCATAAAAAAATCAATAAAGCTTTAATTCTTTGTAACGTGCATCTTAATAAGGACCTTTGAGATTAAAAAAAAACAAAACAAATATTGAAACAATAGTAAGTTTTATAAAAAGAAACATCCTAGATGTGCATGTTTGCAAGAGTTGAAAAGCATTTGATTCTTCTTTGATTCAGTCAGCATGACTGCATTACAACACACTTCACTACAATATAGCATTGCACTGGTTATTGTATTTAATTCAAATGTGTCTAATTTAAATAAGTAATATTGTGGGCTTTACATTTTCCTCTAGTGTTGCAACTGTTCATGCTGCTCATTTGGTCTTTGAAGTTTTTTGGCAACGTCTCTTTTTGACGCACAGCTTCTTGATCAATGCTGCATGTGACATTCTTTTAAATTCTAAGCCTCAGAAGCCGAATTGTGCACTAACAAAGGCGCTGGTTTAAAAGCTAAACTGACTGAATGATACAATTGAACCAGAACTTTCGCACTGTCAAAAAAAAAAAAGACTGCCCAAAAATCACATGTTCACAACATGCCCAGTTTGGGTTGATGAATCCCAGCGTGCGAAACTAAGCTGTCAGATCTGTGATGAAGTGCCTCTTTTACCACAAGCGTGGAGATCAAATTTAGCTCCAGTTTACAGTCATTACATTAACAATATGCAATATCGCACACCTCCCTCTATTTCAAGGCCATAAAGAAAACAGTGAGTGCTTGCTACTAGGATACATGACTTTAAACATCTGCATATACCTACATGCTTTATTCAGTGTATCATTTATGGTATATAAAGCTCAGCCGAGGAGATTAATGATGATCTCTCATTTTTATAAGCTGTTAAGAACCCTGTGTTTAATGTATCCATGTTCCGCTCTTATTAACGCAGTGCCTAATGCGATTTTTAAAAGTCATGTGGTCACTTAAATTGAATACAGTATGTAGCATCTACAATGGCTTATGCTATTAACCGAATCAAATGACCATGCTCTTTCATGTTTCATGTTTTTTTTTTATTATTATTATTTAATTTTAGTTTTTATATATATATTTTTTATGGTTAATGGGGAATGCAATTCAACCATCATGTAAGTCCCAAGAAAAGTGTATCGTAAAATGCGGTCGTCTGAAAATGACTTTCACTGCATGGACACAAACAGTTGAAACATGCTTCAAAATATATGTTATCTTAATATATATTTGAGAGAACTATCCCTTTAAGACCTTAACATGTAGAAAAATGCATTGCGCTTGAATACTATAAACGAAATGTGCACTTTTTATTTACTGTAGCATGTTAAAAAGCAAAAACGCCATGAATACAGTGACATAACTGGCATCATGAATAAGCTCATCTCATTCATGCATTGTACAAGGTAGTTTTTTGGCGAGGGAATCTCTGTATTCGTCATTATAAATTGCTCTGCCATTGCTGTTCTGCTCCACTAATTAGGTGTTATTAATGGGCCACATTTGTTCTTTATCTGTGGCCCTCGTTCAGTGCCTTCGGCCCTTGGTATGTTCGCAGCCTCTGTGAACTCTGCTCCTTGCCGCTCCCAGACCGTGCCCTAAAGACTCCGGAAAAAGCGTTGTCTTTTTTCTGGATCACCAACGCAAGCCCCTCGAAGGGGGCGGCATCTTAAATGGGACAAAGCTCGCTGGAGGGAGAAACTAAGGAGTCATGTTCAAATGTCAGTGGTATTTATCACTGTATTCCAGTGCAAGTGAGCTGTGAACACAAACCAGTGAAGGCTTTTTATATTTATCAAAAATAGTAAATGAATGTGAACAGCAAGATTTCGATTTTAACTAAGTATTTTGTTTTTATATCATATATTTATGGGACTTTTATTTAAAAAATGCATTCAAATTTATGCTAACAACAGTTTAGCCTTAAAACATTTATCAATTTAAATTTATTAAATAGGTTTGGTATGAAAATGAGGGACTTAACTGTCTTTTTGTTCCATAAAAGCTGAATTTCTACTGCCTTTACATGTAATGTTCTTTAGTACTTCTGCTTCGTATTTGTTTGTTTTTTTTCAGAATTTTCTGTAGTGACTTTTATTTTGATATGAGCTAACAGGATGTTAAAACACAGTAGGTTAACTTTGTCCAGTTTATCCATTCAGCTGTTCTGTTTCTGCATGAATAGGAAGTTCTTTCTGTGTGTTTCTTACCTCCAAAGTAGGAGCCGTCAGAGAGCTTCATGCCGATATTCCCTTTGGTCAGGACACTGACTACTCCATGCTGAATGAAGTACATCTTCTTGCCGATGGTTCCTTCACGAACTATGTAATCTCCTGGTTGGAAGACCTCGAAACGGAGTTTAGTCAACATTGCTGTCACAAAGTTAGGATCTGCGTTGGCAAAGAGGGGCATGGACGCCACCAGCTTCCGGCAGTTGAAGTTGACAATTTCCTGGAAATGCCAAAAATGAGTTTAGTGTCAGTTTGAAGGCAAGCTATCAGTTGTGTACTGTTTTCTGCTGCTAAATAGTACCTCTCGTAATGGCTCATTCAGTTCTTCCAAAATGCTCTCCTCGTCGAACATCTTGCCCTGGTATCTGTGCTCATAGTAATCATGGATCTTCTGCCGGAAGTCGGCCGGAAGTTTGTGGAAAGACATGTACTGCTCAACTTGCTTGTACTGAGAAGAAGAAAAAACAGGACACAGTGTAATTTATGTTAAGCTGACATTTCAGGACACACATTTGACCCAAAATTTCCCAGCACCAACGTGGGTTGCCCAGTTGAATTCTGCGTGTCCTCTTTTGTGGAGACATGATATGCTGACGGGGATCACTATATACAGATTAAAGTAAATATCTAACTATCCTGGCTTGTTTTTCTGTATGGGCGTTCCTGCTGAGGTTCTTATAGTGAACATCATAGACTAAAGAGTATTTGATAATAAGATGTTCTCCAAGCAGGAAGAGAATGATGCAACGGACGATAAGCTCTATTCATAGCACAACTTCCCACTGCATCATCATCTGTGTTGGAATGGCTTTCAGGAATATGCAGAACATTTATTGCATTAAATGGTTTCGGGGTATGTATGTTGTGTAGAAATTAGATTACATTGTAAATTTATGAATGATTCAAAAGCAAGCCATTGATTCTTAAAACACAGACTAACTGCAGGACAGCCGGCCCTTTCAAAAAGGAAGATGTTTGTTTTATTACATTTTAGATATAAAGACAGATTTATACATATATATATATATGCTTATTTTGATGGTTTGTCACTGAGGAAGTCAAGAACTTACAATGCACAGCTATTACCAAGAAGGGAGGTTATTTACAGTTTAGGGGTGTGCTAAATTTGAACCTTATTTCAAAAGCAGTGTTGAAGGTGAGACTGTCTTCTGCGGCCTTTCAGACCTCATATTCCAACATAATCTATCTATAGCGGGTCATGTGCACACCAGGATAATGACGTGGGGGAAGGGTGATGCACCTTAGTGACCTCCCAGCTGGATGGATGGTGTTGGTAGGAAAAAGCATGTGGATAATGACTGTCGGTATGTGTGCGTGACATATGCTCTGCTTGACAAGCCTTGGGTCGATCCTCAAGCTACTAACAGGGTGCAGTCTGTTGCACAGGCCGTTGATGGAGGAATTGTTTATTATTGGTGTTTGCTAAAGAAAGAATCCCAGGTAATATGGTCATATTTATGGGACTTTTTGTGGTGAACTATACTTTAAGAATTATTGAACTTAAGCATCAATGCTAAAAACGATAGCATTGCCTTATCCGTTATAGTCTCCATTTTTGAACCGAAGAATCCAGGAACCATGAATTTAGAAGGTATATAGAATATAGAATCCAGAAATGTTTGTGATAAACCTGGGGGCTCATTTATAAAGCGTGCATACGCACAGATTTGATCTTAGAGTGTGCGTACGCCTAAATCCACGCCAACACTCATATTTATAAAACCGTTTGATGTGGAAAAAAACGCTAAGTGTCATGTCAGGGTCTGAGCAGATGTACGAACTTTTTTGTTGTATTTGCGCGCAAGTTAAGATCTTTTGGGATTTGTTGAATTCACTTCTGAATGAGACGTATGCACTATTTCTGTTCGTACGTGCATTTCGTGAATCGTGCATGTGCATATTGGGGAAATCTTAAGATCAAATTTAGGATGGTTTCTGCGTAAAAGTTTATAAATGAGCCCCCTGGTTCTTAAGCAGGTCAATGAAAAGTTGAGGGTTGAGAAGAGGAGAAGACATGTATCAAAAGATGTCCATGCAGTTGTTGTGCAATTTGCGGCATGTTCTTCAACAGATCTTCTTGATGTTCCACAAAAAAATGCTCTTTTTTCATTCTTGAATGATCTGATTATTTAACAATGAGCATGTTCTGTACATAGCATTGATAGTCGCGAAATAAGACTAAGGTCTACACTAATCCTCGAGAACATTGCTGATGGTTTAAAATGCCTCGTAATAAAGCTTACAATTCCTGTCAGATGCAGGCACACTCTTACTCATCGTCCCTTTGGCAGTGGGTGGCGAATCATGGGAAGTGCAGTGACTGACTTTAATTAGCTCAGAGTGGAAATCCCTATCATAAAGCCATTTCATGAAAACCTTTTGTTTCGGTAATCCAGCCTAAATCCTAATCTAATTCAATCTTAATTAATTATGATTGGAAAAGAGATTTATACAATCGCACAAAAAAAAGTCTCAGCATGCCATTTTTGCTTTCCACTTTGGATATCTTTCTGCGTGTAGTAATAGCACAATGCTGATTGCAACATGCAAATAACTGGGAATAAGATATGGGCCTTATTTACACACAAAGGAGTTATGGTAGCACTGAGAACATGAATTATTTTAAATACTGAAGGTATTAAAATGCAATAGTGGTACGAATCCTTTGTAATTTCCCCCTGGCTGTCTACCATTGACAAACCATGATTAAACACTCAATATCATGAGAAAGTATCACAAACGCCTGTGTTTACTTGCACACCAACATTTAGCCACCTCCAAATAACAGTGCCCGCTTGTCTCGTCAAGCTCGACGAACTCTGTAATTTACACTTTGTCCCTTTCGATCAAGGAAGTCTATTTTCTCCTCTCTTCGGTTCATTCAATCAGCCTTGAAGTAAGACAAGGTGTTAAGCGGATATGTGAAGACAATTACTTGGACCTTGTTGCAATCACTGTTTGAGTCTGTACAGCCAAGGTCTGTGTATTAGCACTAAAAACACTTCAGGAAAGTTTTAATTGCGCTAGGTCTCAGACTGAGTCTGTAGCTCAGGAAACTGTAGTGTGTTTATATTCAGATGCTCAGCTTCTTTTCTTCCCTCTTGAACTTTCTGTGACTCAGCTTCCCTGTGCTATCAGTCTGGATAATGAAGGATGAAAGAAGCAAGAATGAAAGGTAGGCTTAAAAGTAGAAAGCAACGCGGCCGTAACACAACAGAGTTAGCGTTAGCTTAGCGCCAGTAAGATAAGCTACACATCTGGTGACTTACAATAAACCTCTGGACAGGTAGATGATCAGATTAACCTGTGTAAGCTTCCTAACAGAAGTCATCCAAGAAGTGATGCAATGTTGCGTAACACAGTAGACATAATCAAACCAAACTTTGCCTTCCAATATGGCTGAACTTACATATACTGGTAGCTATGCCCTTTCAAGGACAGCTGAACTGAAAACAAAAGTTGTGCTTTCATATCTCACTCACTGTTGTTTGTTTGCAACATACAATGTTTAGAATAGCTTCTAATTCGAGCTAAGCACGTGGAAACAAGCTATTAATTACAAACTGTATGCTAGCACACGTGCTAACTGCATAAAATCCCATCACATTTTCAGGCAGTTCACTGTTTTTTTATTTTTAACTGGACAGGCAGTTTATCTTCTGTCAGTGACATAAAGGGATGATATATTTCCCTTGACCATCTGCCAAAGCATCAAGGTCATCATAGTCACCAAGGAGGGGGGGATGAAAGCCTAAGTCCTGTGTACCATATATCAAGCTTTCGTTCCATATGGACATTGAATCCATCAGCAGATACACTTATACCATATAAATCCAATGGCAACTAGGATTATCATGGTTTACCGTTGGGTAATAACCAACGTGATGCGAGACCCCAACAACCTTGTAGTCCACAACCTTACACAAAGATCAGAACCACTTACAACAGCAAGGTTGTAATTCTTCTCCATACTATTGTTAAAAAAACTGTAATATATTATTCAAATGGTTTCAATACATGATGCTACCAACAGTCGATATGTTGTTTGTGTACAGTTCATGTTGTAGACATCGCTCAATATTCTAACATACTGATCCCAGCAGAGACCTTGGTGCGTAATGGTCGATTGATACAGCTCGATCTGTACATCTCAGCAGGCCTGTACGTACAATCACAATTCCCTGGGGTGCAGTAATGTCGAGAGCTGACAGAAACTGATCTGAGACCTGTGTTGATCTAGCATTTGTTAGAGGCCGGACCTAAACAGGTGTTTGAAAGTCAATGTTTAGCAATGTAATGCTTGTTACATAATGGCTAATGTCCCATTCATCTGTCGTCGTCTGGCAATCCATTGGTTTCCACATAGCAGGGGAGATGGACATGTGATGGGACAACGGGGGATCTACACAGGAACATTGTGCTGTTCGTTCAGCAGGTTGCAAAGACGAGAAATGTTTTTGTCTTCATTTTTTGTAGGATTCTCATCTACACTCAAAAATGTGTTAGCCAAACTTCTGCTAAAGTTTCTTTGCTATGCTTTTTGCAATGGCTTTTCTGGGTGAATACATTCCTGCTATACTAGACATGCAAACGCTCATGACCATCACATCACACAGACTTCTTCCTCTTCACAAGTTGATCCAAATTGTGCTCAGCAATCATCAACTTTATAATGTGTAGTTTGGCACAAAGTAAAATCATTACATGTTTATTTTAGATCAGGAGGGCAAAACCTGCCTCCTATGGGCCCTTTATCTCATGCAAAGAATGGCTTTTGTTGATATCTTTAGCACGTTCTACTCCCCTGTTGCTGTAGTGGCTCTGTTATCTGACGGCAAGCAGCTCTGTTGCTAGTGATTAATGAAGAGGAAAGTCTGCCGCCTGAGGCGAGATTTGATGAGCTCCAAAGAAAGTCCCCTTTGGGATTCTCCGAATTACATCATTCCTTCAAATGTTGTCATAATATATGTATGTTTAGAATAGAATTTAAGTTATGCTCTAATAAAGACTAGCAGGACTACCTTTAAATACATTTTAGTACCTTTAAATGAGCTTCATATGTGTAGTAAAACACTACTTCCCATCCTAGCTTCATGTGTAGAAATAACAATAATTAAGCCATTTGTAGGTGGATTTTCCAAAGTTTAGAAAATATTCAGCTCAACCAATGGCCTGAATGAACTTTGAGCAAACAAAGAAAGACATGGGATGTGCCAGAAAGAGTGGTAGGACAGATTGAGAGATGATTCAGACGTCTTCACTCCAACTCTCATCAAACACACTTGAAGCAGTTAATCCAGCTCTTTGGGATTGCTTACAAAGCACAGACAGGTGCACTGAAGCAGGTTGGAAATAAACTCTGCATGGTAGTGAATCTTTAGGAGCATGGTGAAAACTGAATTTGATCGCTGATCAAATTTAATATATGCTTAATTCATTAATGTCCATCTAACTGCTGTACCCCATTTCCTGTAGAAGAAACGTCTGACCCTTTTATCTGACTTGTATGTCAAAGTAAAATATGACCCTGGTCCTCAAAATCAGTCATAATGATCATGTTTCAAAATATCTAGAAAGCCACCTTTAAAGTTGTCCAAATGAAGTACTTAGTAGGGTTGTAACGATACATGATATGAAACCGAAATCGCGACGCTCAGATCCACGATCCTGTGTAGCGGTGTGATAAGGGAGCATCGCGACACACCCCGTGACTACCTTGAATTGCGCGC
>JAUMHQ010049519.1:0-18560 GCA_032361165.1 Enteromius paludinosus | reverse complement strand
ATAAATCAGCCACTTTTAATGCAGTAATAATTGTGTTTCGTAAATTAGGTAGTCCACATTTATAGATGTGGCTGGCACGTGTACATGGATAGAAACAAGCTTAAAGACTGCTGTGACTTTTTAATGGTTCACGTGTATTCAACTGGCTTTTAGTTTATTCAGATGAAACAAAATAATACAAAAAAGGAAACACATTTACCTTACATCATTAGGTTGAACTAAAATCATAGTGTTTATTCAAGCTTCATCATTCTGTGATTGTTTTGCGATTTAACTGTGGAGTGTTTAAGCCCCGTCCACAGACTTTTAAGCTCATAAGATATCCCACTGCCTCACGTGACCGGCACGCATGCAGATGTCCCTTTATTTAAGAAATAGATCTCAAATTGACTAGATTGATTTTGTCCCCTTTTTGTATTTAATAGCGGTCGGATGGCAGCTCTTTTAATGTGCAAATGAGAACCAATGAGGACAGACTCCTAAATTCAGTTCAGACACTCATCTGACACGGGCCACGTCACTGCCGGCCTCAGCCAATCACATCCCACCGAGCCCCTCTACTTTCCCAGGCACGCTCTCAAAGTTTTGACTTTTTGCAGCAAAAGACAGCAGGTTGATGAAAATGTTTTATTATCTTCCAGATCTTCATGTGAACTACCCAGAACGACTCTCTTTTTATTTATAGATTTCAAAAACGCTCTCATTGAAAGGACGCTGCTCTGTTGTATCATGCCATATTTGCAAGAACTGAAAGAAGGGAATGGATTTTGCCAGAGAAGATGGGTATGAAGCTTCGGTGCAACTGATTGGGATTTTTTTAGAGAAAATAAACTTTTTTTTCTAAAGGGTTGCGTGTTTTTTGTTTCCCCCCCCCCCCCCCCCCGTTCTTTCTCTCTCTCTCTCATTCACTATTTTACGTTTGTTTTGCGTTTGGCGCTGGTCTCCATCGTCTTGCTTCTTGCGCAATATTTAGTTAAAGTTGAAGTTTATTGGTAATGTTAGCTGTGGGGCAAATGGACGGGTCTCGCCAGAGCGCTTTCCTACTCAATACCCCACCTTTGGCTGCTTTACACAGCATGACCGAAATGAAGACACCACTTTACCCAGCATACCCGTTATCTTCCACCGGACCAGCATCCTCCACTTCACCGACAGCTACCTCTCCGAATCCAGGCGGTATCCCGGTCTCGTCCCCGGGGATCAAAACATCCACCGGACTCTCGGCTCTCGTATCAGCCCAGCAGTGCTCGATCGCCACACCTCACGGAATAAACGACATCCTCAGTCGACCCGCGATGGTGACCGGAGCGGCGGCGGCGGCAGCATCTTCACCCGCTGGAATCTTGTCTGGACTGCCCCGCTTCAGCAGCCTGAGTCCTCCGCCGCCTCCAGGGCTGTATTTCAGCCCCAGTGCCGCGGCCGTGGCGGTGGCTCGTTATCCGAAACCTCTGACAGACCTTCCAGGCAGAACTCCCATATTCTGGCCTGGAGTTATGCAAAGCCCACACTGGAGAGACGCCCGATTTGCGTGTTCCCCACGTAAGTGCACGGTTAACTTTCTTGATGGCTGTTAGCGACCCGAAATCTTAATTTAATAGGGTGTAGTAATAACAGTGAATTTTCTATGTTGCCCCTGACAGATCAAAACTCAGTGCTCCTGGACAAAGATGGGAAAAGGAAACACACGCGACCAACGTTTTCCGGGCAGCAAATTTTTGCCCTGGAAAAAACATTTGAGCAAACGAAATATTTAGCTGGACCTGAGAGAGCGCGGCTGGCCTACTCTTTAGGAATGACAGAGAGCCAAGTCAAGGTAAGACAGTCCTAATAGTTTATGTGTGACAAGAAAAAACTTGACTGACTCTATTGTTTACTATCAATAATCAGTGGAATTCAAAAAGAAAATTAAATACGACATCGGCCTAGATTACATGTCTTTATTTTAGCATTCAACATTTAGCCTAGATCTATTTATTTCTCTATAGAAATTTAGTCTCATGCAACAGTTGATTACAATACTGTAACTATTATTTTCATTAATATCAAATTTATTTAAAGCATTACGTTTAAAAAAACAAAAGCAATAGGCAACGCACCATTGCAATTGTTTCTTGTAGCCTAATTATTGCAATAAAAACAGCTGCAGTTTAAAAGCCACTGAAACTTGTTCTATTTGTTAAAAAAATATTT
Source organism: Enteromius paludinosus (assembly GCA_032361165.1). Classification (NCBI taxonomy): domain Eukaryota; kingdom Metazoa; phylum Chordata; class Actinopteri; order Cypriniformes; family Cyprinidae; genus Enteromius; species Enteromius paludinosus. The sequence continues at coordinate 16,370 of JAUMHQ010049519.1, read as the reverse complement.
TAAACATGTTTTAGCATTTTTATTTATTCTGAAGGTGCTTATATTAGGCTGCAGATATAAGAGCTGTCTCTTCCAGTTATTTTTATAGTCTGTCAAGTTAGACAGGGAAAATCTGATTTGCTTGACATTGTTAAATTTTTCTGAGCGAAATTTTATGGCTATAATTCCCATTTGGTATTGCTACTTTTTGATGGAGATGAATCACTCTTTCTGTGTGGATTAAAATACGTTTTTATCTCCTTTTTATTGTAAAGGTGTGGTTTCAAAACCGGAGAACAAAATGGAGAAAACGGCACGCGGCTGAAATGGCCTCGGCGAAGAAAAAACAAGATTCAGAGACCGAGAGGCTGAAAGGGGCTTCGGAAAACGAAGACGACGACGACGACTACAACAAACCTTTAGACCCAAACTCGGACGATGAAAAAATAACGCAGTTACTGAAAAAACACAAACCAAACTCAGCTCTTATCATTCACACGTCGGAAAACGAGAGCTCGTAAAATGGAAACGGGAAATGGGTCGTCAAATTCTTCAAGAAGTGTCAAAATATAATGTAGGCTACTGTTTTTCACCAAGTTTGAGCTCTGGTTTGAGAGGAAGGATGCAAATCAGAGGAATATGCACTATTGGTGGAGCTGAACGTGCATCAGTGTCTGCAATAGACACGTTTCGACGTAAAGACAACGGTACTTTTTTTGTAAATTAACGACGTGAGTTGTATCGCATAGGAATTATATTACTGTGAATATTTATGTGTCAGATATTTTGAATAGTAAACATGGCAGAATTCGTTCATTTCGCTTCAGTTTAATTTTTGGTTTAAGCTTTGTGATTTGCATTTTCATTTTAATAATTTGTGTAGGCCTAGCTGCTGATCACCCTGAGTTATTATTATTATTATTATTATTATTTTCTGTGGGTGTAAGTTGCCTCAGCCCTTTGATTCTTAAAAATAATCAACAATGGAAATTTTCTGGATTTACCACTAATGGTAAAAGACATCTGAGCGACAGCCTAAATTGAGGCTCGGTCAAAAGATTGATCTGGCCATAACACGTGTAAATAAACAAACACCTAACCATATATTTGTAATATAATGCATAGTGCTCGTCTCCCGATGTTAGGATGTTTCTTTAATTCTTTTTTCATGATTAATTTATGATATTTTAAGTTTGTAACGGTGTTTGAATCCTGCAAAACTGCGCCCTGCAGGTTCGTGTGTATTGCACTTTTATTTAATAAAATGTTAAACATATGGGATATTTTTCTTTTTGTTATTATTAAATGCAATATTAATATTTTGTGAATAAATTCCAACAACGTTTTCAAGCATTTATAAATAGGCTTGCTGGTGATTGATCAATTCGTTTCGAAACTAATTTCGCTTCGGGAAGAAGTTGTCATTAAAGAGTTACCAACATTGCAACTACTCAAATAGTGTCTATTCAAATACATTATTATTATTTGTATTATTATTCGTTTTTAACAGCATCTAACACATTTATATTTCATTAAATTAATAATTATGCTCTCCCTTACTGCTCTGTGGGAACACATATTTTACTTAATTGCTTTATAAAGACGCACTTACATTAAAATTTGCAACAAATTCGCTAAAATTTGTATAATTGAGAAATGTCAACAAAAAGACCATACTGGTACCTATACAGGCGGTATGGTAAAAATATAAATCGTTTTTTTGGCGTTCTTCACCTGACCGCGTCACAGATTCCAAAAGTCAGCTGATTCGCGCCATTTGATCACCATGTTCTTTGGAAATTGGAAATCACTCAACCAATATTTTTCTCAACAAACCAACAGAAAGATTTAATTGATAAGGTGAAATGATGCACCATGCACAGTTGTACTATCAGAAAATATTTTGAGCTGGTATTTTTAAAGGACAAGAGGACCAGTGCTTCTCCACAGGTTATTCAACCCAAATGACTCACTTTTTTGGAAGCGACGCAGCATTATCTATTAGCTTACATTGCAGGCAGACCTCCAGTTAACCTTAAAAGCATTCATTCATTTTGAAGCATTCGAAATATCATTTGCACGCACTTAATCTTTTTCACGCACTGATTTATTTAGATTTAGATGCACAATTTAGATCAGCCTACAACATTAGGGTCCAGCTGTCGAATAATAGTTTCAAACTTATTTATCTGCTAAAAACAGAAAAAGAAATCGCGCCACACACAAGGACAGGCTTTAGCTGTTCAGCGTTATTACACGTTATCGACTTGACAAACTGAATCTGCCTCGCGCGCTTGGATGTGTGCTCAGAATAATTCGAGTTGGAAATACAATATTTTAGACTGAATTAATAACAGAAAAATTAATGTTTCAATTCGGAGAAAAAATACGTAATTTAAAGCATCTGAAGGAGATCAGTGCTTGATTTTGCCTGTGCATCCCCGAATGAAAACTGTCACCTTTCTGTGATAAAAATAGCATTTTAACAAGTTTTTCGAATGATATATTTTGCGCTAATTAAACGGTACATGAAAAGTATTTCAATTCCCTTAATAACTGAGCGTAAGGATCACACCTGAGAACAAACTTGTTTTGGCTATTATCTTCAAGCCAGCTTGTCTAATCGAGAAAAGGCTAAACATCTAATCATTCCAGCGTTTGACCAATTTACATCTACTGAACGTTTGGTTGACTGTACCAAAATACAACAGAACAGCGTTGTGAGCGCATGCCCAATTTCCCCCAATTGTCCTAGGTTTTCCATTTCCCCCATTTTTCCCTAATTTCAGTATTTTTATACAATAGGATTTCTATTTATTCTCTTTTTACCTTCTAATATAGTAAATAGAAATTTGAGAACTTTTTCAATGCGGAAACTTACCATATTTTCCCTACCGTTGTTTAGTTTTACAAAAACCACTAATTTTGTTTTCATTGCATTGCATATTATTATGTCAGTCTGAAAGACTCTAATGAATCTATCTTTATTTGGCTACATGTGTAGGCCACGGACCTGATGTCAATAAGGTATCAAATTACTGTTGAGTGAGAGCTTAATGAACTCTCATCGGCAATAATTAATCTCTGATTGCTTCACATTAAAATACATTCATGAATATGCTCATTAACTCTCTTACTGTACAAAGCCATTTCCAGTGAGGACATCATGCAATAAGCTAATACAAAAGAACTAACAATGCTGAATGGCGACTGAAAATGAATGAAAGTAAATGATTTTGAACACACTGATATTTATTTACAACTTAATACAATTTATTACAACAACTACAATTTAAAAATAATAAATCAGATTTCGCATGAATGGGGCTTAACTGACACAGTTAAACCAATTCCTAAGTATACGATAACTATTCCATTTTAACTTCATTGTGCATTTTATGATGTGTATGTTCAGCTCAAATATTTGCATATAGCATCCTTACAGTGTATTTGAGCAAGATGAGGATGTATACTAGGTGGACCAGTCTCATGCAGGAAAGACCTGGTTCTGCTCCTGATCTGGGTAGAATTATGATCCATCAGCGTGGTCCAGGTGTGGTGAACATGGCGTGTGTTCCTCGAGGGAGATATCTTAGCATCTGCTGAGTGCCTGCTGATGTAGTGCTGTGACTGCGCTGCTCCAGGAACAGTGCTGGGGCTGCAGCTGGCCACATGATCCTGGGTCACTGATGCTCTCCCATCAGACACTTGTTGGAAGTGAGGTTAATTAGTTGAGAAATAGCAGTTGCTTTCCACAGCCTTTATTTGAGAAGACATGCAGATCTGGATTTTATCACCAGTTAGTGCACAAATCAGAAATGCCTTTTGAATCACGCGAACAGGGTGCACATTTGGTGTGATTTGAATGAAAAGATGTTGGATTAAAAAATAAATAAATAAATAAATTCACATGTTGAATTTAAAAAAAAGAAACATAAACATATTCACAGACCTTTTATTGAGCTACAAACAGGGAGCAGTGTTGCAATTTTAGTCTGTAAGGATATAGTATTCAATTACAATTCAAATTATTATTGAGCTTCAAACAAGATGCAGAATTGTAATTTGAACTTGAGTGCATGTAAGCAGAATTAAAATCAACTGAAATTTAAAGAAATTCAGTAGTGCTGGGCAACGATTAATCACAATTAATCGCATTCAAAATAAAAGTTTTTGTTTACATATAGTATATGCGTGTATATATTTAAGAAAGATATGTTAGGTTTATATATTAAATACATTTACATGTAATAAATGATACAAATATAAATATATACATGTAAATGCATGTAAATATTCTCAAAAATGTGTATGCCTTTATACTGTATATACATAGTAAATCTACACAGTATATCAACTATAAACTTCCTATAAACTTTTATTTCGGGTGCAATTCCTTTCGATTAATCGTTGCTCAGCATTAAAATGAATAGAACTGCAAATTTAATTTAGCTGCAAACAAAGTGCATTGTAATTTGAATCTGAATGTGAGGAAGTAGAATTCAAATGCACTGAAATTAAATAACATTTTAATTTTAATTGGCTTTCTCAAACATTCTTAAATTTAAAGAAACAAACAAACAAAAAGTTAACTTAAAAAAGAAACATAGACAAAATACATCGTTTGTATAAACTTTGTGGACCAGGGTGGAACTTTTCCCAAAATCCACTTCCAGTGGCGTGTGGCCTTTTAAATTAAATAAAAATCCTGGCTTATTAATTGAATGTAAGACAGTTATTATTTTTCAGTGGATCTCCGGCTATACATAAAAACGCACATGGATCTCATCTGTACTGCGGTTCCCCATACATTTTTTTTCTCTGCACATCTTCATCCGTGGCACTTGGTAAGATGTCATTTGACATTTAGTGATGTGACTAATTTGCTGATAACTGTGTGTTTTGGATAAAGAACCCCATTGATGTGCTTTCAGTTGAACGTGTACTACAAGAGATTACACACAAGACTGTGTCACAAGAGGCTGCAGGCGTAGAGAATGAACCCTGGTTTACATGCGCCTCAGGCCTTATCTCTTTCCCAGCCATTTGGAGAGTCCTGATAAAGAGCACCTTGGGATCCCCTATTATGAATACCCTGGGTGCTTGTCACAGGGCAATGAGCTTCCTGCCATATTTTCAATGCATGAAAGGTTTTCTCTTTTAATTCGACTTTTATGATTACACAGTGTCCATAATAACACATCTTAGTTATATTAAAGCTGTATATATTTTTTTAAAAAGCAAATGAACTGTCTGGTTAATCATTGCTCTTGTACTCATAGAGGTGCAGGTGATCGTGGAGGTTTGGGTTTGAGGTTGATGTGTGGTCTCTTGAGTATATTTGTATTGTTCTCCAGGAGCTGAGGTTTCGGAGGGCATCCTGGGTGGTACGAACACACTCTAGTGTTTATAATCTCCTGTAATCTTGTCTAATGATGTTCTCATAATCTGTCAAAGCCTCGAGTTGCAGTGGCTTACAAACAAATCTGGATTCACAATCAGATGGTGGTAAACAAGCTAAGATAAGCACATTTAAAGTAATCTGACGGAAGGAATCCTGCACTGAGGAATAAGGGACAGGTTTTGATTCATGCAATTTAATTTCTATGTATGTCTCAGAAATAAAAGTGCAAAAGCTGTCACTCGGGGTTATTGGTTAAAATATGTACACTTTAAGTACTAATATGTTCCTTTTATGGACTCTTTAGGTACAAAAGTGCCTTTTGAAAAGGTACTGCCACAGTGACAGCTTTTGTACCTTTATTTCTGAGAGTGTATGTTTTATTGCTTTTTAAGTCTCGTCAAAAATTCAAAACAGTTATATTATCACAATTTGAAAGAGCTGTTTTATAAAATAAAACTAAATGTATTTTATTCCTGTGATGCAAAGCGGAATTTCTAGCATTCGTTACTCTAGCCTTCACGCCACATGATCCGTCAGAAATCTTATTCACATGCTGATTTGCAACATTTCTTATCATTTAAAACAGTTGCGCTGGTTAATATTTCTGTGGAAACCGTGATGCATGTAATCTTATTCAAAAACCATAAAGCAAGCTGTTGGCATTTTGTTTAATGCTTATGGTGCTGGGGGTCTGGAGGGGGAGTAATGGCAAAATGAGCACCTTCAATAGACGGCTCAGGCCATGAATAAACTGCCCTCATCGGCCAAGTCCTGAGTCCTGCATTTTATTAGCACTAGCCATGCTAAAATAACCTGCTAACACATAGCATAGTGCAGCAATAATAACCTCCTCAATCATATTTTAAAAGTCACGTCAAGCTAGGCTTGTATAATTCATCTCTATGCAAATACATCAATGTCAGCCCATTAGTGTATTGCTAAAGAGGTTTTTTATTAAAATGCATTCTTGCCTCGTCCTTTTTTTTTTTGTCTTCTTTTTTTTTAACTCACTCCCAATAAAACATGAGCCCTGTTGGCCAAGAATTATAGCAACTATTAGAGTAACATATGGACAGCATGCACTCTGAAAATAAAAACCAACAGATAAAGTAGCAGGGTCATGGTAGGGTACAAACACTTAGGAAAATGGCAGTGGAGTAATAGATTTCTCCCTGGCTGGCTGAGGAGACCCAGCATGCCACTGAAATCAAAGCCTTATTATACAGGCATTTAGGGCTGTATTGTGTGGCAAGATGCGTAGCCCTTGCTCGCCGGGAGAAAAGTTATGGCCGACACAAAGAGGACCAGTGCGATGAATTAAAAAGACAATAAAAAGGTGATAAAGTGCACCCTGAATGTGTTATATCTTTTAATGAAATTAAAGTAGTGGAGAAGCTTCGTCACGTCTTGTATCATTCAGCAATTGTGACATTGAGCAAGAGAGAGAGAGGATTATGGGTAGAGCAGGAATCAGCTGATAGTGTACTTCCTGCTATTGGAGGACACAGAGATGAAGCCAAGCAAGTGTCATCCAGCTCCAAATATTTGATCAAAAGTGAGTATGTGTGTGGATATAGATAGATCAACAGATATTTTATATAATATACATATATTTGCATGTGTTTTAAATAACATTGATTAGTACATGCTTGTAGAGACTTAGGCATACAATACATTTATTAAATTACAGTTTGATGTATATTTATATGCATTTTTGTTATCTTAGATATAAATTATAAATATAAAACAAACATTAACGTACAACTAGCTACCAAACAAAATTTTATATTTTACTGAATTTATTTGGATAGATTATATAATAGAATTTTATTATAGTATTTTACTTTGCCTATTTTATATAGATTAATAATAATAATAATAATAATTAAATATATATTTAAAAAAAAAAATCTTCGCAGTCTATAAGTTATATAGTTTGTGTATAAAGTAAAAATGTTTTTTTGAATCCCCCGGGAAACCTGTATAAAACGCGATGAGGTTAGCGGCTAGAAAAATGTTTTATGAACCGCGTATAGTATAGTGAGTACGGTACATTCCCCGCGCCGTTTGCAGTGTTGTGTTTGGCGGGATGTTGTGTTTTCGGGGCCTGATTACCCCCTTATAAGTTTAATGCTTTAGCAGGGCCAGTGGATCCTGTCATGCCTGCGTGAACAGTGGATTTTTCTCCTTTATGGTGTCATTAATTTAACGCGGATCATTAGCTCTCATACAAACCCATGTTTTGACAAATGTAAGCAGTGAATTATGTACATAATGTACCGCGCCCGTCCGTGAATGAATCACATGATAAACAGGAACTGCCCTGGCATATTACCCAAATGTGTTTCAGGGGGTGTCTCTCCCCAGACTCGTCACTCCATTACAGAGACAGCTCACTCAATAGCGGCTGTGTGTCTGACACATGCGGCCATTGACAAGCTTTTCATTGTGACCGCCGGTGCGTTCTGGCTAACAGCATTAATATTGGGTCTGATGAAAAATGATGAAAAAGTGAACATGGAAATGATATTAGCCCGCGGCTCTGGGGTGGTATCTTCTGCCCCGCGCGCTCGCTTCCTGAAATATGGAATTTTAAACCAACTCGCAGCGTGAATTTCATTGATGAGCTCGCGCGTATCTTTCTATCATTTGTCTCGAGATGTCTTTCATAGTTTTTAAGCTAGTGGTTTAAAATGATATGACTACTAGATTGAGTCATGATGCAGCGATGTGTTATCGTTGCAAAAACACTGATGTGGGTAACTTAAACATAAGGGCATAAATAGCCAACTGGACTGAAGCAATAATGTTAATATCATTTTATTTGAAACAGATTACGGTTTGGTTAGTAACGAAAACAAAATCGGGCACCAAATTACAATTGAAATCTATTTAAAAATGTAAGACAAAATCTGCCCATAAAAAAGTCCATCAACCAAACCAGTAACAAGCATAACAACAAATAAATCAAAAGCCTGAACACTAAAAAAAAAAAGCAGATCCAAGCACAGAAAAGCAAAAGTAAAAAAAAAAAAAAAAACATGAACACAGCAAATGAAAAAAGCTAAACAAAACATATAAATCATATGAAAAACACCATCATATCAAAGCAAAGATAAAAAAGCCAAGCCAAAAATAAAACAAAACCCCGAACAAACAAGAAACTGTTCAAAAAATGAAACAAAACAAAAACCCAAACAAATAAACGGACATATTTTAACTCAAAAATGGAGCTAATTAAAAAACAAAACCCAAACAAACAAATGAAAGCAGTTTAATTCAAAAAGTCAGTTCAACAAAACAAAGCAAAGAAGAAGAAAAAACTACGCCCCCAAAACAAATCTAAAACCCAAACAAATAAATCTACAAAGCAGAGGGAAAAAAAAGGCCCAAAAAAACAAACAAATAAATAAAAAGAGCTTAATTCAAACACTCAGTTGTTTAACTGTCTATCATCTATGGGAGGAGACTATTATCCAGCCTTTTTCTTTCTCCTCCTGCCTATTGAATTTAGATGATTCATGTATATGTTTCTCAGTTTTATTGCTAGAGTGAGAGCTTAAGTGAGAGACCAGAGCATGAACTCTGCGCAGCCTCTTGCTGACCGGCACTAATATCTAAAATGCTTCTTATGACCTACTTATGAAGTCAATCTTTGAGAATCTATTGATCTGAATGCCAAATCTAAGGCTGTAGCCTCATGCAAACGGACGGAGGACCATGGGCAGAGCAAAACTTAAGTGCATTGCTCTGACCTCTTCCCTCTGATCCAGCACATGACCAGAGCCCCAGATGATCCTCTCTGTCAAAAGTCGGAGGTCAAATGTTCCACATAAGGTCATTCGCCATCAGTACGGCCCTAGCTTAATTTAATATTTGGACAATGGAGTAAATACATAAAAGAATGAAATGCTTTTAAAGAGGAAGAATTTAAGACAGGGGGCCGCTAATTGAATGGACTCATGATTTTACTGCCAAAGATGTTTTGGTGTGTATTTAATCAATGCTTAAGGCTCATAAAATCCCTAGGTCACAGTCAGGCATATTTCCATAATCAATAATGACGAGACCTCAAGTTCAGCAGGCTATGATCCTATTCGTGCCTCTTTATTTTTCATAGAGATATTTGTCACTATTGCTGTCACTGAATATTGGAAGCAGTATATAAATGCTCTTCTTGATAACTAAAAAATTCTGTCTTGTGCACTTAAACCAGATCCAGATCAGTCTAGTTCAATAACCTTTTCCACTGGCTCCCAGAATTCGCAGAACATTCGTCCAGTAATATTAATAGAACCTATGTTCAATGTTATCTGATGGTTTACTTGCAAATAATTCATGGACTGTTTTTCTTAAAGGTTTTAGTTGCATGTCCATCCAAAGTTTTCTTCTTTATTTTTCAAATGTGTCGACTTGTTTCAAAATGTTTAAAAAGTGTCATTTTTTATATTTTTTCAACGGAATCTTTTATTTGAATATTTCAAAAACCTGGACATTTTTAAGACAACATTCAGAAATCATTTCTACTGAATGGTAACAAATCAAGTGTTAATTAAAAAAAACAAAAAATAACCGAAACTGTAAATCTACATGAAACAAACATGATGCTCGAGCATGTTAAGGTGATAAAACTACACAGGCCATTGCTACCGTTTAATCACCAGGGGTTAATGGCTCTAATTTTTTACTTCCCATTAAGTTTGAGGTGTTTCTCATCTCATTTTTATTTTACTTCATTTTGTATGATTTTATAGGCATCTCTTTAGCACACGTTGATGCCCCAAGCTGTTAAACTCTAAAGAGCTTCAATAAAACACCTCTGTCAGTGGCCTGCCAATAAAAAATGAAAACCCATTTAACTCTAAGGAGGTACAACTCTGGTCTGTGGCCAGTCAATAAAACAAACACAAACCGTGGCTTCTTACCGAAATAGACATTTGTGGTTTGCAATGGAGATCGCAAGGTCAAACAGACAATTCTACTAACAAGGCCAAAAGAAAGACATTTGAGGGAAAACCATTGTTTAGATTGAAGAGATTCATGCACGTGTGATGCTTTTTGCGTATAAAATCAAAATAGATAAATACACAGCTACATGGTTTTAGTCGTTTAAATGACTTGAGGTTGAATCAATAATCTGGGAAACATACAAAGAAACTAAACAAGCTTTTATCAACACAATGTGTTTAGATATCCATCATCATGTCAATTAGTTATTTAATGCACCATTGACAAAATATTAGCTGCATGACTTCTATATTAAAGACAATAGTAAGAAGTTCTCCTTGACGAAGAGGGCAAAATGTCAAGTCCCTCTGGCTCTGGACATGATCGTCACACTGGCGGCAGTAATGAGGCCAGGATCTCCTTCATCTAAGTGTGTGAGGAGAATCTGGATGAGGCATCAGAATCATTGTTTACACTTGGGATGATTCCATCTGAAATGAGCCCCATTACGTTCTCCTCAAACACAATCAGCTGTTCCACAGTGGCCAGGGGTCAAAAGTTTAGATTCGAAAGGATGTCAAGCTTCTGAGCTAACAAAAGGCATAGATTATATATGAACGTTCCTGTTCTTGTTACGCCATCATTTGGAGCTCAAAAGCAGACATCTTCAGGCACTGAACTCATTTTGCTCTCTGGAATTCTTTTTTTCTGATTTCCAATTGCATCATCTATAGCCATATTATTAATATTCATCACTGCAGTTTCACACCAAAACACTCTTTTAATGGTCATTCGTAATTATTTTTGGAAATTTTGTTTTCTGATGAGATTGAGATGATCAGACTATTTTCTTAAATGCTCTAAAAAATACCAACACAGTCTCTCGACTAATTCGTACATATTCGTACGAGGTGGAAAATTAGTTTGAAATGTTTGTTTGTTTGAATTCATACAAATTTGTACAACCTCACTTGTACAATTTTGGAGGATTTGACTTAACCCCAATGACTGGTAGGTTTAGGGGCGGGATTAGATGTAGGTAATTCGTACTTTGTAGTGAAATTTTTGCAAGCTTTTATAATGGATTTTTTTCTTTAGTGGAACCTCTGTAAAATATTACAGGTAAAATTCTAAAATAATTTAACCACATGTCCACAAGTTTAATTATTGCATGCGTAGCCATGCAATATGCACAGGGATGATGTACAGTCAGTCTGCCATCACTACAAAAGCAATAATAATAGGCTAAGTGTACAGATGTGGGCCATTTACAAAGCGTAGAGAGCAGCTGCCACACGGGATATGTCAGATTCTTTCCTGTCGTGGTGTGAAAAGCATTAGATTCCTGCGCTGTCACTTTCTGACCTCACAGTAACACTGTCTTAATTCCCCCTCTCTCAAATAGTCCAGGATTGAGAGAGGAAACACTGAGGCGCCTCTCCTGCTCCTCAACAGACAGGGGTGACATAACTAAAGAGGCATTAACACCCAATTGCGACATTGCTAAACAAACGACAGGGCCTTGGCGAGCATGGGAAAATAACATTATAGCCCAGGAGCAAACTGACAAGGAGAAAAAAAGAACAATTTGAGCCTTGTTTTGCTCACCCTATCTGTGTGGAACTGACAACTTTCTATCATGTATACCAACTTTCCCAGGCAGGATTAGGTACATAAAAGACTGCTTTCTGGGGAGCACGGCCATAAATCAAGCTCTCCTGGGTCTTGCCTCTCTCTCACCTCTCACTTGTAGACAACACAAGTTGTGTCTGTTCTCAAGCAAGGCCAGGTCTTGGGACAACTGTGAGTAAATATTAACCTTCTCTGGACCAAAGCACATGTTTGAAAAATCAGACCGGAGCCGGTTCATAAATCAGGATTTCGGTTGCGTTGTAAGTTATTCGTTTATTTACAATTTTAGAACTGGAGCTTAGCTGAGAAACCACATTAAAAGTGCCACTGAAAGATTTTCACATACAAAAATTTTTTTTTTTAAATATATTTGGCTTTTTTTTTTTTTTTTTTAAGTTTGTTAAAAGAAATATTATTCTCCCAAACTGTGTTGCACTAAGCCGCACCTTCCTCCTAAAAGAGGATCAGTGTCTTAAGAGTTTTCTTGAGATCTCATGCTGAAAAGACGCTGGCTGTCACTCAGATAATTCCCTCAGCTTCATTGTTCATTAAGCTTTGCTCTGGTTTCCTGCTGCTCTAGTGTGTGTGCTGTGGAGAGCGGCTCAATGGGGCCTCTTTGTAATCCTCTAAAATGGAAAATTCACAATTTGTAGCAATTTGTCTCACAGCAGCCCAGGCAGTTAAAAGATCCCTGATCCACTCCCCACCCAAGAAGCCAAGATTTTACATGCCTATTGGGAGTTATCATTTTAATGAATTATAATAATACAATACAAACAATATAATATAATGAATCTTTTCAATAAAATGAAATGAAAATGAAAAACAAAAATTTACGTGTGCCCACTAGGTACATCCCAAAATGAAAATAAAAGGCATTAAATATCACAAGTCAGCAGATCAATCTTGTCAAGCATGTTCTGAAATGTGCCGTCAGTTTATTTTCTTGGCAAATCAGCTTTTATTTGTTTTACCTCTTTTATGGCAGTGGATTTTATGGCTCTCAACCTAATTCCAGAGGCTGATGCAAGTAGAGAGTGAAGAGAGCAGTGCTGATATACAGGGCAAATATGGTTATTGAAGATCAGCAATTAGGTTTCCAGTAGCTAGTTAAATTCTAAAAATGGGGGCAAATTAAATCCTAAAATCTTGATTTTACAGATTATTTACTAAGTGTGCAGTAACCAACATTTGAAGTTGTTCAAAAAATTTAATGAAAGTTGTCCTAAGGCAAGAATGCATTTTAAGTTTTAAGACAACTTCAAATGTTGACTACCAAGTCCATTCATGTAAGATCTCAGGATACTTATTTCCAAATCTGATAGTTCCAAACCTGCATACAAATCTCAACAATTCTCTGAAACGGTGTATTTTTTGATATATTGCAATACTAACAGCTAGCAGGTTAATGCACAATTGCATGCCTAATCAGAAGGATCCTTTCAGCAACCAACAAGAGACAGGGTACACCTAAGAGCATGCAGAAATGTAAAACCACTGTGAAGAAGACAATCAATCTCAGCTTCCACCCACACACACCCTGGCAGGCTCAATATATTTGACCCTAAAAGCGATAAAGTCTTTTAATAATTCAGTTTTCCTGAATTATCTGCTGTGAGTAATATAGGCAGGGGTGTTTGTGCTGTACAGTTCCTTGCCCTCAACAATCCAACAGGCTAGATGTCTTGTTATATATATGTTTCTCGAAGAGGTCACTCACTGGCACATTATAATAGCTCGGTAAAGTCGGGTGACCTCAAAGTCTCACCAATTTACAGCCAATGAGTTAAAGTGTGTCCAATCTAATTCTTATGTGTTTATGGAGTGGAAAGTGCAGCCCTGCTCTCAAAGTGAATTGAAGTCTTTCTTCTCCGTAGGCTGCTCACCTGAATAAAATTTCAGATTGATGACAGATACAGGAAGGCAATATTATAAATATAATATAATGTATTTGATTACGTTGCTTTGATGTATGATTCAACATTTAAAATGATAAACAATGTGTTTATCCCTTTTTTAACAAATAACACTAACTAACCACAATATGAAATCCATCAAAATCAGGTGTGAGACTTGGAAACTCACCCCTCAGTCCTAAAAAGCAACAATCCAGCTGTATAAATTGGAAAAACTCTATATAAGAAATGTAAACAGTGCTGGTCAGCGTGGGTTAAATAAATAACCTGACGTAATTGCATAAGGAGGTCTTTTTTGTTGACCTAAATTTACACTTCACCTCATTAGCAACCGGCCTGAATGATGTGAGCAGGCCATTTCAGTAATGAAGCATTAAAAAAGGACTTTGAACGATTTTTGGTCAAGCTGCCCAGCTAAAGGTACTGCTAAAGTATGTTATAGTGCTCACCAATGAAACCATCATGAAAAATCAATACGGACAATGGCTAAGGAAGATGTCAGCATTTATTAATATGGATCTTTCCAACATAAGCATCAGATATTTCCGATTCAAGATCTGTTCCTTCATTATAATACGGCTTTTCGATAAAAATAAATCATTTAAAGTGCATCGCAGTTGGTTTTAAGTTTAATTCTGCAGACTGCTTTCAACATTTTAACTTTAATAAGCCGTCATCTGTGTCTTTTATTGCATATTATTCCCCATCTGAAACCTCTGTTAAGGTGTCTAATGTAATTGGATCCATTTTCAAGTTCAAACCCCAAACCCACGTCTAACCACTGGCAGACATTCACACAAAATAATTTGTTTCACCACCAGTAATTTTGTTTTGATTATTTTCTAGTTGGCTGTGATAATGTTTGGGATTTTGATATTTAAATGCGTATGTAATTGTTCCAGCCTTCGCATTTTGGGTCCGCCCTACCATCAAATCTCGCTTTTCTTTTCTTTCTTTCTTTTCTTTTTTTTTTCCTTTGTAAACCGAGCGAGCAAACAATCCAATCTCTTAACCGAAGGAGAACCTTTTCCACGGTTTGATTGCAGCCACTCACACACAAACAAGAAAGAAACACTTCCGTCTCAATTTATTTATTTATTCCCTCCTAAAGTGAGCCGTGTTGTTAAAAAATGGTTTTATATTAATTTCATGGATTATTTGCTCATTAGGCATTAATCATAGTGCCCCATCTGGATGGGACTGCCGTGACTACAGGAGAAGCAGCTATTCTGATCTCAATTAGATTATGCCTCTCTTCTTAGGCTGCCCATAAATCATTCCCCCAAAGTGAAATTAACAGTTACTCGAGCGCATTAATAATCTGCGTCAGGCATAGGAGAAATTCAGCAACTGGAACCACCCGTCCCAGCCAATGGTCAAAACATCATTTTGTTTATGAAATATAAACATTCCACGGTGGGGTTCCTCCGCAAATTCCTCCCCCCCTCCGTCCGTGACAGGGAAAAATGATGGTGTGCCGTGTGCCAGATGAGCAGTCACCCGGACACAGTGTGTATAGCCACACAGCTTGATCAGGCTCCAGATGGGCTTGTGGTGGTTTTCTACTACGCTGGCTTTAGTGCAAACATATACTCTGCATATAATCTTAGATTGCTTTTTGATAAGATGGGAGGAAATGCATGAAGATGCATGCTGAGGTTTAACGGGGTTGATTAATCGGAGAGCCTTTTTTTTGTTGTTTTGTTTGTTTATGAACTCATCCAGGCCTTTTTTAATTCAGATATTCGCACTTAAAGCATTTAAAATTAGAGTTTTTATTGCCAAAGTTTTTATGATTATTGCAGTTCATAGTGCCATTATCATTAGGGTCAGTGAATAACATCTTAGCAGGATATGGATCCATTAAAGGAATCCCAAATGAGCAGAATATTGACACAGCTAAATGGATGGGGTTCACTTATTTCGGTCCCCATGTGGCACGAAACACGTGTGGCTGGGGGGACTGGATGATGTCCTACAAATTTCCGTCTCCTCTGAGGCTGTAAGCCATGGCCGGGCAGGACTCTTATTGCAGATATTGAGATATGGAGAGCAATCGTGATGATTACCTGAGTGAAAGCGCTGGGAATGAGTGATATATGAAGAGCACTTAAAGCCTTTGTGTCTTGTACATTGCATCTTTGAGAGATTAGAAGTGTGACATTAAAATGGAAATCACTTCACTCGGGCATGACAAGGGACACTACGTGACCCCCAGAGTCCCAGGGAGACTGGCGGCTGACCGAATGATCCTTCTGGGAGAGAGGCAGTCATGAAGCGCTCCGCAGGGAGATGGGGAATAGGGCGGCGCAGAGGAGAAAGATTTTCTTCAGGGGGAATAAACAAATCAGCCATCCTTCTGGGCCGTTCTATGAATTGGGGGCCTTTTCTATTTTGATTTATTTTTAATTTATTGTAATGAAGTAGCCTAATAAAGCTATGCTTCAGAAAGGTTACAAGGTTAGTTAGTTGAATTTTACAATTACTTTCAA
>JAUMHQ010049442.1:0-18595 GCA_032361165.1 Enteromius paludinosus | reverse complement strand
TCAGTTTTTCTTTTTTAATAAATCTGCAAAAATGTGAACAATTCTGTGTTTTTCTGTCAATATGGGGTGCTGTGTGTCCATTAATAAGGAAAAAAATTACTTAAATGATTTTAGCAAATGGCTGCAATATAACAAAGAGTGAAAAATTAAGGGGGTCTTTCCGTACCCACTGTATATATATTAGTGCTGACAAAAAAATGCATCCAGTTTTTTTATTTTATTACTAATTAATGAATCAATAATAACAACAACAACTGGGGAAAATTACTGAGTTCAATTTTAAAAATGTGATATTCATGTTTGAATAAATATTTTAAATATTGTTAATAATCTATAGGGAACATAGTTTTTATTTTCTAGTTAAACAGATATTTTTAAAAAAGTATTCTAAATCTTACAATTATTTTTAATATGTTTCATTTAAAGTTATTATTATTTATTTTCCAATGATTTATATAATCACATGTAAAATAACTAACAGTAAATTACTGAGTTTACCTATAAACGGTGATATTCATACCTGAATATATGTTTGAAAAAGAAGTGGAGATTTTTATAGGAAATATATATATATATATATTTTTTTCCTAGTTGAACAGAAAATGTAAAGATATATAATTACTTTTTAAAAAGTTTCAAAAGGTTAACATTATTTTTAAAAAATTAAACTGATTCGTATTTATTTTCCGGTATATATTAAACATTTAATTCTATTTTTCAACAATTTATTCAGACAAATAACTATAAAACAAATGACTGAATTCACCTTTAAAATTGATATTCAGGCCTGATAATGCATTTTAAAAAGTCATGTAGCTTTTTATATGGAATATGCATATATATATAATTTTTTCTAGATATCCACATATATTTCAAGATATTTCATCACTTTTTCGTTTTCTGCGAGTAGAGTCTGTATAAAATGATTTTACAGTAACCCCAAACTGAAAATGTCCTGGAAACCCTGCAACTTTCTGTAACACCTCTAAAACGTCTCTCCTTTTCGGTTGACATCAAACCCTCTTATTTTTTAACCCCTCTCCTCCAACCTGTGATACAGAGACTCTTCACTATCCAATCAGTTCCAGGTTTCATATATATATAAATCATCTTATGGAAGCAACATGGGTCACGAACACCGTTTTTTTTGTAGACTTATTAACACACTAGTTCAAAGCATATTTTTAATCGTACTTTTAATTTTCTCTTTTTTTCAGATGCAGTTTATGTAACACAAAATGAAGTTGCTCCCTGATGTCAAACCATTAAGCTCTGTCCTCTGTGCCGGGATGGACTTCAGAGGACCGATCCCACAACATACTCGACGTCAAAGATGTAAACCAAGTGTGTTGAAAGACTGGGAGCATACTGCAATCATTTCGTAATTTGTTTAAGATGTCAAGTGATGCTGCTGTTCAACCCATAAAGGGATTCCTCATACATTTTATAATCTGTTAAGGTAGGTAAAGGCATTGAGAGACCTGGATTTTTTGTGTTCTGAGAAGCTATAGTTTGATTTTCCTGCTAGGTTGTTTTTTTTTTTTCTTCCTTCGACCGGGAGCTTCTGATGAGAGGTCTTGTGGCGAACGTCGACCTAAATCGGAGTATAACTCAGCATCTGATATAGTACGTGTTATGAAATAGTAACAGGAACTTTGTTTTACACTTTATCTTTTAGTTTCGACTTTACTTGTATTCACCGGTAGACCTTTCTCGTGTGTCGTTTGTATTTATTTATGATTAATGCCTAAAAAATTAAACAGGAGAGTTTACGAAGTACATCAGGGGGAAATCTAAATAATAATTCAACATTATTCATGGGTGTTGGATTGTATAATGAAGGTTTAGACTTTTAAAAATAGATATTATGTGAAAAATACACCTGTAAGCTAAATGATAGAGCACTAACTATTCTCTAAGTTTTATGTCTAGAACAACTTCCCGTAGATGAAATGTTTTCAGCCCAAGGCTATTGGGAGGGTAATCATTAGTGAATGGTTCGTTATACTGTTTAGTCGATACTGTGCTTAGGGGTTTTGCAATGAGATATTTGTTGGAGTAGAAAAGCACTTCCTCCGTGACAGTGAGGTGTTGCACTTGGGAAGGGAGGTGTTCTGCATTATGCATGGCATGCCATCATTTTCACACGGACCGTAAAGATCTGGCTGCCCCTGATCTGAATGTTAAGAGTTGCCCTCATGTTTCAGACGTCTCGTCAAGTTAGGCACCCTGCTCTCTTAAAAAAAAAAAAAAAGTCCTGGTATACTGAACGGGAGCTGGACGCTCCTCTAGCTATTGGTCACGGACAGGGTTATTGATATCACTGTAAATTTGTAGTGTAAAATATGAGAAACGCTGACTGGGAGACGGTTCGAGCACTGTTGATCGGTGCTTTTATGTATATATACACATATAATCATGTAGGCAGTTTGTCAAGGGGTTGGCTAAGGATGGTTTGAAATATGAAAGCAATTCAATCAAATCGGAACTGACCTAAGTTTTACTAAATTTCTGTGTTGTCCTCACGGATCTTTTTGTTTTTTTGTTTTATGTATTTAAAAGATGTAAGAACAATTAGTGAACTCTTTCTTTTTCAAATAAAGTGCAGCTTCCACAAATCTTGTGTATGTTTGTTTTATGGTCATGCATTAGTTTTTTTTTTCAGCTTGACATGATGGTTAATCATGGACTAGTTTTTATGACTTACAAATACACCTAAACATAGCTTCTCTACCAATAGGAACTGCTAGATTATCATTTGTATTCCATTAATCTAACTGTGGTCCAGTTCACTCAAAAGTCTTAGATTCCATTCTCTGAAGGTTAAGGGAGATTTGAGAGTTTGGACCCTCTCACACTTTGAAATCTACCAGTTTAAAAATCCTGTTCCTGTTTGTTAAACATAAACCAGGTTAAACCTGTTCTGATGGAATCAAAAATCAGGAAATAAAGTACTATATACACACAGACATGCTGTGTTCCTGAATCTATTTAGAACACACCGATTCGGTAAATGATTCAATGATTCAATCATAAACACAGTCATTTGTCGCCACATACTGGTGAATTTAATTTAAAGAAAAACGGAAAAGTACCCATCATTGGTGCACAGACGGAACAAAACATCCAAGAAGTGATGAAATCAGAAGTCCCTGTGCTGTTGTGTATTAGCATTCACTAATCAAATTAGGACCTAAGCGAAGTGTTGTATAACAGCAGTACAGGACAAAAAGGAAAACTTTCGGACTAGCCTAATGTTGTTTGCACAGACCCTGACTGACTCTGAATTACTCACAAATAACGTATTAATATCATTACGCAGATACGTTTTACATAAGATGGTTACAGCCACATTCAGTTGGTTTGTAAATTATGCGTACGGACCCAGCTATTCATTGCAATAGTTGTATATAAATGTTAAAAACAAATGCATTCACTTTTAAAAAGCATGTAAAAAGACACATTTCAAATGTAAACTATTTCAATGTTTGCATATAGGGCCTTCATTATACTGTCAATTTACATTCTTTAGGAAACTTTCTTTAACAGCACGTGCGTTAACGGCACGCGAGGTACGCACGCTGTAGAGTTCCGATTGGAGAGTTCTATCTTGGCGCGTCGCGCTGACCGCTCAAACTCAGTGTTTGATTGGCCGACTGGAAGCCGACGTCAAGACTCCGTCCAACCCTGAGAGACGCGTCGCTCATACAGTGAAGAAGTTCTGTACTGCGCGTCAGAGAGACGCTCCAAAGATTCTGCCACGGAAACAAGGTGAGCTGAAACCTTATACGACATATACCTGTCGTTGTGTTTGTGAACATTGTTTTGCCACTACAGAATTTATACAAGAACCTCAAAAGTAGGCTAATGGAATACCTGAAAATTTTCTTCAAGGTTGTCACTGTTTTCGGTCTCGAGCAAAATAACGTTATACATGAGAAGTAAAGTGTTGCAATCGATAGACTGACACAATTCATATAAAGCGGTATTTAGCTTCGCTGTATTTATAAAACGGGATTACAGGTTGGTTTTGGATGTCGACATGACTGTAATGTGAAGAAAAGTAGTTGTGACAGGTTCTTACCTTCCCTGCTCGCGCGTTCGCGTATCGCTGATAAATGCAATGCGGAGGAATAATGAATTTAAGACAAAACATAATAGAATAAGAACACATGAATCTCCAGACAGCAGTGATTTTATCCCTGCAGACAGGGATACACCACACTTGCCTGTTTTTAAAATTCTATTACATGTCTAAAACGTCAACAGATTGACTACTAAAGCTATAAGGTGCATCAGTTCACATATCCAGAAAAAAAAAAAAAAAGTATTGTTACTTGTCCTGTTTATTAAAAAGTGCCATTCAAAGTTGATATGTAAATATAGTGCATTTTGTAAAATGCTGTTTGTTTACCAAGTACTTATTTAATTGAATCCAGCCTAATGACATTTGCAAAGCAGAGCCTCATTTGATAAGTCAGAAGACCTTTGGACAAGAAACAGGATTCAGGATGCGATATTACAGCATCAAATAATGCAGATCAATCAGCATGTTAAATCCATTACTCATGTGCTCTTGATACACGGTTTGTTTTGTTTTATCATACCTAACAGTTTAATAATTTCAGATTTGAGTCAGACTTTCATAAGAGCATATGTACAGTATATTCATTCCTTATTAAGCTCCTCACTAATGTAAAGCATTAACATTTCAATGCTATTTTATTGTTCGCCTGCTGTTTGTATAATGTTATGTATTAGGCTGCTTTTGTCATTTCTTTGAGGCTTGTTTTGATCCAGGTGTAACCCAGAGTAAATAGTGTTTCGGCGAGCTGTTTTCAAATATTTGCACAGTTAACATGACACGCTGGTGTCTTAAGCATTAAATATGGTCATATGATCATGTAAGGGATTTTTTTTGTTGTTGTTAAATTAATTCAAGCCTGTTCCTATTTTTCTGTGCTTGGAAATAAACCAATCATTTTAACTGAACGTATCAAAGCCGTTATCTGACATGACTTTTAAATGGGATTCAGTGGAAAAGTTCATAATTGGCTTTAAAATGTGCTCAATCTTAAGGTCTGTCCCTTCTTACGGTCAACTGACAGTGCCGTCACATGTTTTGTCTAATCTCAGCGCTCTCAAAACAGGCTCTCACTCAGCTTCATTGTGCACTTATTTAGAATCACATTTCATTCCAAATTACATCAAATTCAGCATACAAATTGGGTTACATCTGTCCTTTCCATTAAACAAATGACTGAATAATACTCTAATTATTATGATATTTTTATGGAAAAGCCTGATCTGATGTGAACGAGGCTAATGAAGAATCTTTGATGTTTTGGTGTGATTATTGCAGGAGCTGTAATTACGCATAATGAAATGAAGGGGATTCAGGAAGAACAACAGACAACAGTGTGGACTCTCTGAGTCTTAGTACGAGTCACCAGCTGTGAGAAGAACAGTGGTCATCATGATAGACCTGGGCCACCTGACCGAGGAGGAGCAGGAGATGATCATGACAGTTTTAAAGAGGGATGCTGACTTAAAGAAAGCAGAGGAGGAGCGAATCAAGTAAGATTGCTTAAGGAGCATAATCAAACTTTCATTTGTAGGCTGAATGATCGCCTCTCTCTTAATATGGATCATACCTGTAGCTGATCTTAAAAAGTGGCAGCAGTATCGATATGAACTGAAGGATTACACTGAATATTTAATAAATAAAAGAAATCATAAATATTTTGACTCTAAAAAGCTAAAAGGTCAATAAAATATTACTAAATCTGAAATACCTTGTACGTTCACATATCATTTAACTTAAAATATACATTACACTTTAAAAGTATGGGGTTGATCATTAATACTAAATTGATCAAAAGTGACAGTAAAGACATTTATAATGCAACAATTTATAACGGAATTTCTATCCATCAAAAAATCCAGAAAAACTGAATCGGAGTTTTTATTTTTGCAAAATACAACTATTTTCGACACGGATAAACATAAATGTTTGTTTTCTTAGCATCAAATCAGCATATTACAGTGATTTTTGAAGGATCATGTGAAGTGAATACTGGAGTAACGCTTGCCGAAAATTCAGCTTTGCCATCACAAGATTAAATTATATTTTTAAATGTATTATAATAGTAATAAACTTATAATATAATTTTAATAATGTTAAAATGTTAATTTCACAATAATACAGTTTTACTGTGTTTTGACCAAATACATTTGGCAAAAACATTAAATAAAATTTAAAAATAAAATCTTTCCAACCACAAACGTTTGCATATACACACATAATGATGGTCATTTTAGACATATCTGATGAATTATAACATGGAAAAACAGGGAATTAATCCAAAGACAAACACTGAGGTGTTCATATGGGTGCTCTGGCAAACTATTTGTTCTCGTGTTTAATGCTTTGAACGGAGTCTGGTAGTCTACATGAAAGGAAGAATGCAGAATCTGGCCATGTCTTGGTGATTTCCCTGTGTTGAGCCTCAAGCGTACTCAACCTTATAAAAGGATTAAGTCTACCCTTGTGGAATAATTGTCTTGGCCTTTTCACATGACCAGCATAGTTTCCCCTCCTTCAAAAATGAAGATGTGTTCCAATGGTTGTTTTCAAACACATGATTTTAATCAAACCATTTTGAATTGCTGCAAATGTTCACAATGTCTTTATTAAAGTTGTTTCAAGTTTTTGCTATTTGCAGCATTAAAGCTTAACATCCTTTTTTTTTTGAGGAATCATTCAATCAAACTCCTTATCAAATGTGTCTGAATTGCTTAACAGGATACAGCTACTAAGGACATTCATAGTACCTAAGAAGCAGCCATTATGAGAGATTTTGTGACGCTTTGGTCATAAGGAATGTTATTGATTTAAGAGGCTCTCATGCAGGAGAGCTGTGTAACGTAATAAAGAAAAAAAATGCAATGAGGTACCGACATTCAGAATGTTCAGTTTATGGCCTTAGCACTTGCAAAAGAACTGCCTGAAACGTTTGTACATAAAAAGAATTCAACATTTTGTGAGCAAACAACAGAGGATGTGATAAGTGCTGTGCTTTCTGTCCATGATGGCTTGTTAAGTAAACTAATTTGCACCCAGTGGAATGCATGGTATTTATCCAAAGACCATGCTGAGGGGATACTATATTAGGTTAGATGCAAGTTGCTGGGAACTGTTGATTTTAATTTTTCTCAACCAAATTGAACCTCTCATCTGATTTCCAGACAGCTTCAGAAAGCTGTCCCAGAGGAAGACAAACGTAAATTTATGTCAGGAGAATGGTTCTACCAAGCAAAGTCACAGAGACACCAGGACAAGATTCACGGCTCTGAAATCATCATGGCATCGATGAAACAAAGGAAACCCTCAGTTGTTGGTGAGACCACAAAGCCTACAGTTTACACCTGCAACTCATTTTGTTTAAATGCTTAGATAGCAAGCATATCAAACACCGGTAAACATCTCTATCCTCCTATATAGAGTATTTAACCAAGTCGTGGGGTGGCAGATCAAGGAGCATCAGCCGAAAGGAAAGTGAGGGCATCATGACGTCCTCAGAGCACATTAAAGAGCGGTAATGCTTAATGTTCATGTACAAAAGCACAAATATCAGAATCTACGTTTAAGTGAGGTTGGCATATTCCTACACTGAATATTTATACGCACATAGTCTATCTCATGTACGGCTCTGTATTCATCAACTTATCTGGAACAACAGGAGTAATAAATGTTCACGCTTGCCAGAACTCTTTGGTTTGCACTGTGTGTGCAACCTCCACCCCTCCCAGGAGCTTTGTGTGCTTTACAGGTGCGGACACCTTATAATTTCAAGATCTTTATGACTCGACAAGGGTCAACAAAGGAGTTTGCACGCTGTCCTCTTTAAGTACTCTGCCTGTGAAGGTTTAATTGATCGTGGTCATTGCAGGATGTCTTGTGGAACTTAAGTCCAAATCAACTGGAATTGTTTTCTTTTGCTTCTTATGCATGCAAGCATAATAATGCAATTGATATTTTTCTTTAAATAGGGAAAATGGTGAGACATTTGAAGTTCAGCAAGAAAAACAAAACATAGGCATGAGATCGCCATCCAAGGTATGTAAGTGCTCATTAAACTATACAGCCATAGCAGGATAAACTGCCTTCCATTTCTTTATATCCTTGGGAAAACACTTAAATGGGTTATATCATAAAAATAATCCAAATTTCAAAACTTCCTCTCCAGTCAATCAAACAACACCTATTTATACTTAGAAACTTGGTCCACCTGTCCAGTATGAGTTACTAAGGAGGCTAGTGCCATAATATAACACAGGCTTTGCAAAGAGGCTTTTTTTGAAGGATGTGGCAGTGCAAACAGTATATACAGTATATTGGACTCATCAGCAGACCTTCAGACCTCCTTGGGAGTAAACACAGCTGTTTCTCATGTCACATGCAACCAGGGTGTTATGTGTAGAGGTAAAACAAAATGATATCTTGATATCTTTAGTAACACAACAGGATAAGGTAATAAATAAAATTACTTGATACAAATATGATATGACCCCTTTTAAGTCTAGGTCAATCTAGGGTGTTCATTTTGAGTAAAGGTCAATCCTAAATGACAAATAAATCAATAAAGCATCAATAATCAATGTTTTTACTCATTGTAAACTTTGTCTCTTTACCTGGTTCCAGCCAAGGCACAACCCATTTAACAGTGTTCCAATAGAGCTTGATTTTGAGGAAACTGATATCCACTTTACATCAGGACCTGGACTCTGGAAATCATTAGACAAAGGCTCTGATTCACAAGGTTTATGTGTCAACTTGTATAATGTTCATTGTGAAATTTGTAGTTTTGTGTTCTCCCATGCTTACAAGTCTCATATTTGCAGTAAAACATCAGGAAGCAAGTCATGGTGAAGTTAATAGTGAGGTCTTTAACACCCCACACAACAAATCCCCTGGTCAAAAGCCTGTGCCAAAGAAGAGGACCAAAATCAACAAACCACAGAGCTCTGTCTCAGACAGCACCGGCTCTGTGTCCAGCCAGGGTGTATCCACCACAGCAGGCTCAGGTATCAGGTCTCCAACACCAAGAAGCATCCCTAAACTTAGCTCCAATGAGCCCACTCTCAAGAGCCAGCTGCGACAACCAGTAGTATCCCTAAGCTATGTTCGCAAAAACAGCAGTCAAGAAAAGGATCTTGAAGAATCTAGACTTTCTCTGGGTAGCACAGAAGAATCAGGTAGCAAAACTGAAATCAAAGAGCAATTTAGCTCTCCTCCACCACTGAAGTTGCCAAAGTCACGTTTACCAGTTAGAGCTGCATCGCAACTGATAAACCTTCCACAAGGTTTACAGGAAAAGCCAAAAATAAAACCACGTCTTAGTCTGAACTCTATCACAAGAGCAGATGATGGCAAAAAAGTGGAAGAACTCGTAAAACAAAGAAGAGAAACAAATAGTTGCCTTCCTCAGACATTAAGTATGGAATTAGAGGGCCAGAACATTTCTGGTGAAATTAACCTTCATCGTGAGAATGCAATGTTCAAGTTGACTGACAACTCTGAAAAGCCACTGGATGAGATCACTGCCCCTCAACCTGCAGTGCAAAAATCTGGGAATGTGGAAAATCATACAAATCCGTATCCAAAACACGAAACAATAGGAACTAAAGAAAATATCAAGACAACTGCTGTTGGTATGATCCATTTTTAGAAATGTTCAAGATTCGTTAAAGGAGAAATTCACCCCAAAATGAGAATTATGTTATTTACCCATACTCATGTCATTTCAAACCTGTACGACTGACTGACTTCTGCCGAACACAAAGGAGATAATTAAACAAGCAGCCGGTTAAATTTTAGGTAAACTGACAAATAATGGCAGTACACTGGGTCTAACTTTAGTGCCAATAGCTTGCAAGTGTGTCAGCAAAATACAAATTTAGCTTGCCAATCTTTTCCCAAGTTCTTTCAAGTATCAGTTTTGGTGAAAAACAACCTGATATTCAAACAATTGTACACGTATCCAGCTCTTCACACTCTAGTCCAGTAGATGATGGAAAAGTTCACACCCTTCTTCTGCTTCAACACACCAACTTACAAGGTACTGCCAACTATATTGAAAATTCACACAATTGGATATTTATTACATTTTCTACTTTGTGGATCCACTGCTGTGTTCTGCGGAAGAAAGAGAGTCATATGGGTTTGGAATGACATTCAGGTTAGTAAATGATGACATGATTTTCACATTTGGGTGAAATAATCTTAAATTTAAGAGACTTAAATTATTGCTTGTGATAGTGTTGTCTAGATGGTAATTCAATGCTACACTGTTTATCTTACAGATCAACAATTTCCTCGTTCCCTCAACATAACTGATACATTCAACAAGACAGATGTCTCTACTGACTGTGAGACTGATAGCGGCCCCGTTGTCTTCAATATAAAACAAAAGACTAATAGCTCCAAACAAGAAGATGTCAAAATGGAAGTCATGCCAGATGAACATATTCCCACACCTACCGATGAACATGGAGATTCCATTGCCAAAGTTCTTGAGTGGTTTAGCAGAAGCTCAGACAGCAGTGATAGACTTGATGTAGAGAGCAATGACCAAGACATAGAGGAAGACACCAAGATTGATGACATAGACTTTGAAGATGACATAGATCAGAGAACCAAACCAAGAGATAATGTGTACTTAATTATACCACGCAAAACTGAAGAGGTTCCATCAGAAGTCAATACAATATTTCTACAACAGACAGACTGGGAAAAGGAGCAGAGTGTTGATGAGCCTTCCCAGAATTCTCTAAAAGAACAGAGAAGATATGAATCAGCTTCTTTTAAAGAACCTCTCATTAAGAAACCTTCTATTGACTTTGCTCTTACTGCAAACAATGTGCCTCCAGAGATTTCGGAGGTGAATATTTCTGTAGGTGGGAAAGTTAGTCAAAATGAGAGCAGAATCAAGAGAGAGGAAGAGATTGAAGTCAAACTTGAAAACACTGACATCAAGCAGACTCAAAATCAGCCAAAAGAAATAACATATGCTGAAGAGAACCAGCGACCTAAGATTGCCAATTTGAGATCCTTCTGGGAGAAAGAAAACATTGGTCCAAAGATTTTGATCAGCAAATCTAACGCACCTGCTAAAAATGAACACGTTGTCCTTTGTGATATTAGCAGAATGCCAACTGAAGACATAGAGGAACAGCAGAAAAGTGAGCAAAGCCTAAAAGTAACATCTCCAGGACATCAGAAACAAGAGAGAGTTGAAGAAGATGAGCATGTTGGAAGTGGTAACACCACCTATAAACCACAAGTAGCCATTTTTACAGATGAATCAAACCCACCATTGATATATGCTAATCAAAAGACTAACCAAATACATGAAAACTCTCCCTCAGAGAAAGATGTTCCACATTTAAAATCATCTTCGCCGTCGCTTGAAAGTGGATCTATGCTAGCAGGTCAAAATGTTGATAGCAGAGGCACCATCAGCATCAACAGCAGTGATGCAGATCACAATCCTCCAAAAGAATTGGAGGCAAAATCAAGAACCGCACCGAAAACAAATCAAGCGCCTTTTGTTAAGCAGAATTCCCAGCAAGAGAACATGGCAGAGAGGATCAAGCAACTCAAGTCCTTCTGGGAGAAAGAATCTAGAACATCAGCAGTAGCTCAAAACAAATCTACTACTACTGCTCGACTGAACCAAAGATTTACAAAATCTGAGTTTGATCTCAGAACAATAGGAACGGAGTATGATGATTATGATGACGATGTTGGGGACAGTTCTGCCAAAGGTAGACTGTCTCCTAATTTGTTGGTGCATCCACTACGGAAGGATAAGCCAGTTGTGATGGATGGTATGAGCAATTTACAGTTTAAGAACCTCCGTGACTTTTGGGGAGGATCACCTACAAAACCTGGGCAAAGGTCACCAGTTCCTGAAAGTGGAAATCAGAGATCCTTAAGTCCACAAAGCCAAAATGAACGAGCCAATTTCAAAGACTTTGTAAATGAAAGCCAGAATAACAAAACATCCTCACCAGCCAAAACCAGAGTATTCCAGTCTCCCACAAAGAAGAGGATTATGTCAAGACAAGAATCTGGATCAAAAACTGAAACTCTTCAGCAACAGAAAGGCTCTCAGACCTCTTCAGAATCTCCAATTTTACCTAAACCTCAGGTTGGTCAAGAGTCACAACTTAAACATGGTAGAAGAAATAGCAAAGGCAGTCTAAACGGAAAAGCAAATGCCATGCGGCGTGCTGCCAGCATGTTTTCTGTGAACACTGCAGTTGAGGAGCAAAGCCAGGACTTAAACCTTCAGTCCAAGAAGTCCCAGGGCACCAATCTACAACAGGTTAAAAAGCCACCAGAAACTAGCATCACACAGTCCAGGAAAACACAGGAAGCTAGCTTTACCCTTCCAAAAACATCCCCAGAAATCAGAGACAGAAACACTCAGAGAAGACCGTCACGCACCTCAGAGGATTCTGACTCTCAACCTCTGGCTAGATCCTTCATTCCACGCGACTACCAACATTACCTTGGCATCACAGAGGACAAAACTATGTACACTCCACCTCCAGTTTCGGAGCAGGTTGATGATTTTATGTGCACTTCATTTACGTCATCTCCAGAGACACACCGCAGCTGTAAGTGTACCCCTGTGAAAACCAGTACTCCAGTACAGGGTTCCCCCGACCTCCAAACCAGGAGAGGGAGCCTGGGATGCCACTCAATAACACAAACTGATGGAAATGCCACTAAGGGGAATTTAAACCGTGAGTTCAAAGCTTTCTCTCTTATTATTCTGTACAGGTTTCACAAACTTTTTTTAAACCAAGGATGCCTTCACATATAATTGGAATCCAACATCAGTGTCAAATGCATGTAAATTTATGTGAATTTCATGCATTTTACTTTTACAGTTGGTAGATAATTTTTTTCAAAGTTACTTTGCATTACTTTGACAGAGTTTAACACTTAGGTTTAATGATTTAGAAAACGTTTTTTTTACCCTACAGTAAGATGAAATGCGTGTACAATCATGACAAAATTATTAACATGACTTAAAAAGGACTAAATGGTCCCAATCTTAATCTATTTACAAATTATATAGATGTAATTAAATCTGCATTGTATTAGAATTTCTCACAGCTTCCCGTTCAAGTGTCAAATAGTAAGTGCTCTTATTACACAATAATACAAGAAAAAGGAACAAAACACCAGCAACATTCTTTTTGCTTCTCGGATGAATTCTTTACACCTCTATGGGATCCAGCTTACACCGTTAAATCTTACAGGTGAAACTGAAAGCGTTATTCAAAAAGCTTTGAGACGAGCTTCAACTAGACCAGTTTACCACAAAAGTATGGAAGACATCAGCACTCCTCCTAGTAAGCATCAATCCTCTATCATATCAAACATTTTTTATACTGCATCTGATTATAAGTTTACATACTGTTTATTATTAGTTTTCAGTTAAAAACTCTTCCCTTCCGAGTTTACTTATCAAGCAGTAGCAGCACAATACGTCTTCCAGAGTAGACCTTATTGTTTGGCTCTAAATAGAAAGTACAGGTGACAACAGATTCTGTTATACTTTTTTCCTGTGTTTCGTCATTGTGATCTTTTCCCAAAGAACAAGACCAAAAACAAACAAATGACTACATGCAGAGCAACTACGATGGCAAGTTTTGAGCTTAACTTCTTGATATGTTTCGAATGCACTTCTTGTGTTGACATCATATGACATTGGCATTGAATCTCACTACTGATGTCTTGTTTAAGACTCTAGCACACTTGTCCAGACTTCCTTTGCCACATCAGACCCAGTGCATCTGAAGCAACTCAGCAAATCCGTGCCCTCATTCCTGCAAAAAGAAGTTGGTTCATTTTTTCATTGTTTATCTGATGTAAAGGTCAGGTCACAAAAAATGGTGTGGTGCTCAAAGTGTTACGATCCTGTCTTTTTAGAGTGATGAAGGAGAGAGTGACTCCGAGAGCAGTTCTCGTAGTGGTGTACCACAGTGGAATAACAGACAATTCACTGACCTCAGCAACTACTCTGGATCCACCTCCCTGTCATCTGTATGGTCATATTCTATATATCATATATATACACAGCTATTTACCAAGCTCATGTATATAACATACAGTAGTAAATACACTCTATAAACAGAACCTGCATTTATCCCATAGACCTGCTCATAATGCATATCAAAAGAAACAAATTAATAAAAGGAAAGTTTCAGAGTGGTTTATTAGAGCATTAGTGTGCAAACAAATTATAACTTCCCGCTCATATCCATTGCCACCATCATAGACGTTCCACTCTGGTTTACAATAAGACACAAATAATTTGCCTAATGTAAATAGGGTCCAATTTAATTTGAAATTAAAGGGATAGTTCACCCAAAAATAAAAAACCTGTCTTTGGTTACTCAC
Organism: Enteromius paludinosus; assembly: GCA_032361165.1. Classification (NCBI taxonomy): domain Eukaryota; kingdom Metazoa; phylum Chordata; class Actinopteri; order Cypriniformes; family Cyprinidae; genus Enteromius; species Enteromius paludinosus. The sequence continues at coordinate 4,113 of JAUMHQ010049442.1, read as the reverse complement.
CCTCATGCGTTCCAAACCATGAAAATACCATTTCTGACCCCGCGTAGACAGCAACGCAACTACCACACTCAAGACCCAAAAGACCTGGAAGAGAAGAAATTGCATAGATTTTTAGGGTTTGTTTTTATTGCGCACACAAAAAAAGTTTTCTAGTAGCTTCATAAAATTAAGCTTGAACCACTGGTGTCTCATGATGACCTTACTACTATTAGGTCGGTTCTCCACACCCGATAATAATTATGATCCAGGCCCAGACGCCAGAGCCCATCAGAAAATATCAGTAAAGTCTTGTCTGGTATCCAAAATGAACCAGAGAACAGCAGAAGCAGGAAACAAAGTGATGATGGAGTTTATTTAACAATCTTGGTTGCGTGTGTCTCAAAGTTTAAACTTCATCTGACCAGCACAAATTCAATATGTACTGTTATATCATAGCAACATCCCATAAACCTTGGGTTTCCATAAACATTCCCTCTTATCTATCTCTTATTCATACAGACGAAACAGTTAATGAAGCCGAAGCCAAACACAAGACTGAACAACAATGAAAATGCATAACCAAGGAAAAATATTTAAATTATTGTAATGAATTAAAAACAAAACACACAATTTGCACGTGAGGATCTAATGATCCTTCACTCCATTTCTGGGCTTTGAACGTGGTAGTTGTGTATGCGGTACATCTTAATTTCTGTTCTAAAGATGAATGAAGGTCTTGACATGAAATGGAGTAATTCGTGATTTTTAATTTTTGGGTGAACGAACAACTTAAGCACATTGGTGTACTGGTAATTATTCAATACTGTTTTTCCATCATCCTCAGGTTAGCGGCAGTGTCGTGAGTGTGTACAATAGCGACTACAGCAGTGTTGACGTCCAAGGAAGCATCCAGTTTTCACTAAACTATGTGCACAAATTGCGGGAGTTCCACATCTTTGTGGTTCAGTGCCAGAATCTGGCAGCAGTGGACACCAAGAAGAATCGATCTGACCCGTAAGATTGCAATCTCAGTCCCACATGACCTTTCTCCTTAAAACAGAAAATATTTCTCCATGGAGAATTTGTTCTTTGTTCAGGTATGTTAAGAGTTACCTCATTCCTGATCCTGCCAATTTGGGGAAAAAAAAAACTGCAGTGAAAAAGAAAACACTGAATCCTATGTACAATGAGATTCTAAGGGTAAGAGCATCAGTTGTCAAATTTTTCATGGATTTAAAAATGTTATGCATTTAGTAATCATAATTGATTTACTATTCATACCAAGCTGAAATGTCTATAAAAGGCTGTTTACTGGTAGATTCCATTGTGACAACATGCCCCGCTATTGGTCCTGGTCAATTTACTGTAATTGCTTCCAGGCTATAATGGGGAAAAGCAGGCCCCAGCCTCCCCTATATGCATTATATCAAATGCCTAATAATCATTTTATTATTTGATGCATACAGTACAGAGTACGAATGGAGTACCTGATGTGCCAGGTTCTCAACCTTTCAGCATGGCACAATGACACATTTGGTCGTAACAGCTTCCTGGGGGAGATAGAGCTTGACCTGTCCTCTTGGGATTTTAATGACACAGAGTGGAAGCTTTTACCTCTTAAACCAAGGGTATAGTATGTATTTGTTGATCATTGCTCTTACATGGCACTTATACACCATTTTCAAAGTTAAAATTATTCCAAACACAGAAACACCCACCTTGTCGCATGCAATAAATGAAAACAATTCTTATAATCAAAATATCAAATATGTCCATTGATATGTTTTGATATTGGCTGACTTAATTAAATGAGTAAATTGTACTTAAATTGTACACTAAAACTGCACTGACTTCTCCAGACTGTAGTCTTGGCACTAGTTGGGAGCATGCTGCAGGATACTGTTTCCGTGCTACTAGTGTCATCTAGTGGAAAACAAAAGTAAAGCATGTTTTTAAACGACCTTTGCAGAAGCGCCTTTTGCACATCACTTCTGCCCCAATTCTAACTGTTGGGAATCTTTTCATAACCTGATAGCAACCAATAATTAATGTGGTCTGAATAAAAAAGCCTATGTAAGAAGAGACTTTTAACCAGTATAGTGGGAAACTGAAAAAAATGACTAGAATAGCTTTTCACGAGTTCCCCGGAGGAAGGCATGAAGCATGATAGTGGGTGAAGAAGGGGTGGAGGAGGGATGCACAAAAGGGGAAATGCGGAAGAAAGGAAACACTGTTTTTTCATGCACCTTTAAGTTTTTATTCCTGCCTGTATCCTGAAGATGTTCATATATAAGTTGCTTGATTATATGCAACATTTCAATCCACCAAAATTCCCCCTGTAAAAACTTTTGACTAATAATCAAAAAGGGAATATATATATATATATATATTTTTTTTTAATTTATTTATTTATTTATTTATTTATTTAATTTTTTTACACTATTCACCTGCAGTGTTTTGTCTGTTTTGTTCTGATTCCAGAATCTGTTCTGTCAGACAGCGAACAGCCTCCATCCATCTGACTTAAGAGGACAGATAAGACTGGCCATACGTTTCCTGCCTCGGATTTCCCACTGTAAGGCTTCACCCTTTACAGTCATTTACTATTTCACAATAACTCACATTCATACACTGTAAGGTGAAAAATTCTACTTTTTCACCTTTAATTCAATTGTCTACTTGTTATTTCTGAGTGAAAATATTTCCTGTGCTAATGTTTTTTTTCTTTTTTTAATCCAGCAAAGAACATTCCTGGCTCTGGTGAGGTGCATATCTGGGTAAAAGATTGCAAGAATCTCCCTCTTATCAGAAGTCCAACTATTGACCCATATGTAAAATGGTAATAATAATAATAATAATAATATAAAATAGTTATTTTTCTTAAAAAAAAAAAAAACGTCTTTATTGTCCTACTAAATAATGGTTTGTTTAATTCCTTGCACAGCTTTGTACTCCCTGACACCAGCAAAAAGAGCCGTCAGAAGACTCGGGTGCTGAAGAGAACAGTCAACCCTGTATTTAACCATACTATGGTTTATGATGGCTTCAGGGCAGAGGATCTGAAAGAGGCTTGTGTGGAGCTTACCGTTTGGGACCGTGACCGACTAGCCAATCACCTGCTCGGAGGCTTGAGACTCGGCATGGGCACAGGTGCAGTCCAGAGCTGGATTTTTATGGGGTTTTGGATCTATGAACATTAACATATATGAAATACATATTAACAACAATTATATGCAAGCCAATTTTTGTGCACAGGTAAGAGTTACGGAGTACAGGTGGACTGGATGGACTCTTCAGCAGAGGAGGTGACCTTATGGAGGAGAATGATGGAGTCTCCCAATGAATGGGTGGAGGGCATGTTACCACTGAGGATGGTAACAGCAGCCAAAAACACATGGAAATGAGATTACAGGGACATTTATCAAATGACATCTTTCAAGTAATATTTGTTCAAATAAAGTGGGGCAAAAAATATTTAGTCAGCCAGCAATTGTGCAAGTTCTCCCACTTAAAAAGATGAGGGAGGCCTGTAATTTTTATTGTAGGTATACCTCAACTATGAGATACAAAATAAGAAAAACAAAATCCAGATAATTATGGTGTAAAATAAGTATTTGGTCAATAACAAAATTTCATCTCAATACTTTATATACCCTTTTTTGGCAATGACAGAGGTCAAACTTTTTCTGTGAGTCTTCACAAGGTTATCACACTGTTGTTGATATTTTGGCCCATTCCTCCATGCAGATCTCCTCTAGAGCAGTAATGTTTTGGGGCTGTCGCTGGGCAACACGGCAAAACTCCCACCAAAGATTTTCTATGGGGTTAAGATTTGGAGACTGGCTAGGCCACTTCAGGACCTTGAAATGCTTCTTACGAAGCCAACACTTCGTTGCCCGGGCAGTGTGTTTGGGAACATTATGCTGAAAGACCCAGCCACGTTTCATCTTCAGTGCCCTTGCTGATGGAAGGAGGCTTTCAGTCAAAATCCCATGATACATGGCCCCATTCATTCCTTTCGTTTACACGGATCAGTCGTCCTGGGGCCTGTTCCATGAAACAAGTTTACCAAATAATCCAGGCTTATTTCAGTTAGTCTGACTTCTTGTCAGTTGATTTGTTATAAGATAAGTC